>JAXGGA010000907.1:0-180737 GCA_038373865.1 Uloborus plumipes
CCAAGATTCCTATCGTCAAGGCTTCACTTATTACTACATTGAAGAAAGCATTAGCTTCACCTCTGATATATATTCTAAGTATGTAGAAAAATGTTGATATACGAACGAAGAAGCTCCCCAACACCCCGAAAACGCCTCAGGCAGGAATTCAAGTGAAACAAGCGATCGCAAATTACAATCGCTACTGGAAATGAATTACATTAGAACGTTTCTTGATAAAAACATCGTGACGTCAGCGTGACGTTTGCCTATGAAAAACGAGCTAGATAAAACGTCACAGCCTACTTGGCGAATAAGAGGAGATCGCTGACTGCTTGTGAGCTCTTATTGGCTCCACCCGTAGTGACGTCAGTGCCAAGTTAAGTTGATGATAATGTAATTCACTTCCAGTAGCGATTGCAATTCGAAGCGATTGCAATGGTGTTTCACTTGAATTCCTGGCTTAAACGACAAACCTATTGCGTGGCAGAGCCATCTCAAACATAAGTTTTGAAACTATGTAATCAGGTTCACCCATAAATATATCTTATGCCGAGAACCGGCTCCGACATGCAACAACTGTAATGAAACACAGACAGCGCTCCATATTCTGAGTATCTGCCCAAATTTTAATCACATACGTTTAAAATTTTTTAATCATTTTCCATCGTCAATAAAAGAGTTGCTAGGGGACATATCTCATCAAAATGTATACCCCTTTCTTCAGGAGATTGGTTTCTCCTTTTTAATTTAGTGTATATTTTGTGTCAATGTCTCTGTTTTTCGTTTGTGTTTGTTCTTTTGCCTACTTGACAAATAACTTTACAGTTAACTGTTTTAGCCATATTTTAGTAATTTAACATTCCGTATACATTCATGATTTAGTTTTAAGTTTTAAAGTGTACTTTAAGATCTATTTTACATTTATACTTTTATTGATGATAAATCTTTTAAAATAAACCATCGCTTGGCGCAGTATAGCCCATAAGGGTTCTTGTGCCACAAAATCCTAATCAACCAATCAACCGAAACTATGTATCTTTAACTTCTTATTAAAAATATCGTTTTTTCAAAAAAGTTTAAGAGAGTAGCACAAACAAGCTTTAATTAAGTGTTGAAGTGAAAAAAATATGCGTTGGAATTTCACTCACTTAAGCAGTAAACTAAAAAAAAAAGCGAAAAGGAAAGAAAGAAAAAATGAGCTAGTCATTGCGGATAATGTTACAATGAAACTACAGAGACAGGTTGAGAATAAGAAAGCAAAACAACTGAAAAACTAATGAGGCAGGTGTAAAATAAATACACAGGAGAAAATATGTGTTTCCTAGCGACGACTCCGAGTTTTTTTAACTAGATGCTTCACCGGTAGCTTGAAAAAAGGGTTTGACTGCAATGAAACAGAGGACAGGAAAACATTAAATACGGAGAAAAAGTATTTTCTCAAAATGAAATTCAAATAATTAATACAAGCTCTACCTTTTCTTCCATTAAAACTGGCTAGACTTGTTTTAATTACATTATTAATAATTAGCTGTTATAGCAGTGGGTGAGTTTTATTTCTAAATGAAAATGCTTCTATGATAACGGATTTAACCCTTATGCCCTGAATATATCTGGAAATGATATTATATATGCTTATGGGTCATTCCATGGGAACTCAGGTTACATTTGATACACTTGTGCCTGGTTTAACACTTATTCTAATGAAAAAAACCTTTTTTATAGAAAGGTTATTGATTTTTCGTTATTTTAAAATACTTTTAACTTATTTAGGAAATACAAAATATGTTAATACATAAAATAATTATTAACCAATAAATTAATTTCTTTTGGTAACTCAGGTTACCTAAAACAGACATCTGACACACTTAGTTTACTAAGAACTTGAAATTCTGCCCTTGTTAAAATTTTTGATTGATACAAAGTATTGTACATAAATCTATAGATTATAACTACTTTAAAACTTACATTTGAATGTAAACAACTACATAGAGTTTTTTTCATTAATTATTCTTTCAGTAACTCAGGTTACAAATCGTTGGTAACTCAGGTTATACATCATAAAATTCTTTCAATATTACTTTTTTTTCTAGTAATTAATTTAAGCTATCTGAAAAAAAACACTGTTGCCATTAGAACTTCACATATTTTTGACAAAATCAAATAAAAATTATCCAAAAATATTTGTTTTGAAAAACGACTTACATGACTTGCATGTCCCACTTTCTATGGAATTACCCTTATTTTTTTTAAAGTTGAAAATACATTAAGTAACCTATATACAGAGTATAAAATCTTTGACAACCAGTAGAGTCGAAGGGTCTTTGACAATCAGTCGCCTCTTACTCCTTAGGGGCCTTTAGAAAACCCGAGTTCAAGCTACCATCTGTTGGCCTCCTAGCAAAGTACAAGGAATGGTACTTTCAAGCAACAGTTTGATTAGAGCCATTTAGGAATCATAATACTAAATCAGCGGTTGGCAACCTAAATAAACTGAAGAACTACTTTCCAAGTTTGGTGTGAGTACAAGATCGACTTGAGGGGAGGGTGGGTTGTGCTTCGAACACTTTAAGTTGAGACTATGCTGACACTAAATTAACTGTTATCAAAAAAGATATATATATATATATATATATATATATTCCTATTAAGTTGTAGTTTTAAACAGCTAAAATAACGTTATGTTAACTACATTAAAATATTTTCTAACACATTTCTTCTCTTAACCCTTTAAGCGCCATGTGTTCTACTTTAGGATCCCTTAATAATTTCTTTCTCCCTCCAAGTAATTAAGTTTAACATTTTGGAATCAACTTGAGCTCAATAATTAAGTTCTTAGTTTCATTGGTACTTTTTTCCAAAAATCTGCGTGCTAAATTGACCCATTGAAATATCAAACAGCGGAATTTTACGTCGCAGCCCCTCAAAAAGTTAAAGTTGATGAAAAAGTGACCATAAAGAATTCCAGTGACGATAAAAGTTTGAAAACTTGTCAGATATACATTTGATTTAGACGTCAAATCTAAATTTTTTCTAGAAATTAATATTTTTTAATCTGCTCATACAGAAAGCAACGTACAAAATATTGCTGCGATCGACTCAAAATGTTTTCGAGATCGGCCGGTCGATCGCGATCAACGGGTTGCCTACTGCTGTACTAAACGAATGTAAGTGATACTTTTGTGAGTACCGTCAGGGCATAAAGGGTTAACCCATTTATGCCCAGTAGCCTAAAAACGGAACGCTTATTAGTTACTGCTTACAAAAACTTGTAATGGGTATATCCTTTTACTAAAGCGTTTTTCACAAGTTAAATAGTCCTTCTTCTTGAGAATACCAGTTAGAGCCACTATTTGGACATCGGGGTTTATTTATTGACAGCTATTTTCAGACAAATCAGTCAAGCAACGATACAGCATGGGTAGCCGCAGAAAGTAATTTTTTTTGCGAACTTATTTTTTCATAAAACTAAACTATTTTAAAATGATTTGTTTAAAATTGATCAGAGATGTCTTCTATAATGTTATTTTGCTAAAGTAAAGTCAAGTGTAGTCGTATTTTGCTCACATATCCGTAAAATATCCCACAAACAGGACGTTGAAAAACTTAATAAATATGGCAACGGCGAACTAATTTAAGCCTAAAATGTATGTAAACCATTCCAAGTAAGAGTTTTAAGCAGATAAAAATTGAAAATAATGTTAAAAAAAACCTGGACATAAATGGGTTAAACAGCTAAAATAACGTTATATTAACTACATTAAAATATTTTCTGACCCATTTCTTCTCTTAAAATTGATGAAAAAGTGACCATAAAGAGTTCCAGTGACGACAAAAGTTTGAAAACTTGTCAGATGTACTTTTGATTTAGACGTCAAACCTAATTTTTTTCTAGAAATTAATATTTTTTACTCTACTCATACAGAAAGCAACTTAGAGAATATTGCTGCGATCGACTCAAAATGTGTTCGAGATCGACCGGTCGATCGCGATCAACGGGTTGCCTACTGCTGTACTAAATGAACGTAAGTGGTACTTTTGTGAGTACCGTCAGGCCATAAAGGGTTAAATCACAATGATAACAAATTAGATTCCTGATTTTCGAAAGATCATTATGATTCATTATCTTATGAAAACAATCATAATTAAAATTATCAGCAAAAAAAATATTTAAACGAATAAATTATTATTACGTAAAAAATATTATTCATACGTAAACGTAATGTTATAATTTTGTACAACCAATCTAATGGATCAGTTTTGCTTTCAATTGATCCTTTAAACAAATATCTCAAAAATTACTTCAAAACATTTTCAAAGTAACTCAACCTAAACTTTTCATTAAATTTAAGGCCGAAATTCACTTTAAACAATTTAGAAGTAACCAAACCTAAGCATATCATTAATTATGCATTCTCCAAATCCTTAGATTCAGATTAAAGATCAATATCAGAGCTTCAGCATTGAGTGCGTACTTCACTTTATTTATGAATGAATTTAATTTTGTCGTAGTATAACGAGTTCTGAGAGATTTAAAATGAAAGTAATAAAATATTTCAGCTATTCAGATTTGCTGAAAAAGGTCTTTCGGGAAGTTTTAATTTTGAAAATGCATCGTGAGTAAAAATTTGATTTTTGCTTTTAAAATTATACCTGTCAGTGATTCTGTCGTGTAAGGCCAAACCGTTCCACATTTATTCGTAAAATTTGGTGGGAAAATGCTTATAAAGTTATTGTAATGTAAATTGAAGGGAATTTTATAAAACTCGTTTTAAATATTAACTTCACACTAAGTGTTGGATACAAAAACGAAAATGTCCGGCAGCAATGCATACTTTTCAAATTTCATCATATGAGTAACATATAAGGACGGAACTTCATTTCAAACTGAAGCATCTACTTATATTAAAAACTGAGTATCTATCTTTCTATGTCACGCTTCTTTCTCCTGAACGCCAACGAACTGAAAGTCGAACCAGGTACCGATAGATAGGTAATTTTTCAGGCTTCATTAGTTTCAATTTATGTAATTATACGATTTTAATTAGCGAAGATATCAATTAATAAGTAGTCAAATTTAAAGCAAATAAGCCTAATAAATGATTAAATATGAAATCCATTGTTGAAACGTGGTTGCTAAGAAACAGTGATAACAATGATAATGAGAATTTTGAATGAAGGCTTAACTAAATCAAACACAAAACTCATAAGCGGGCCACTTACATGGTATTTTTATCGCTAGCTACTTGTAATATTTTGAAACATTCATTTGTTGAAAAGCCATCTACTTATATTAAAAACTGAGTATCTATGCTGCTTTTTTCCTTTGAGCGATCTGAACTTACTGAAACTTTCCTCACCATCTTGAAGGCGCGAAGCATCTCAAAAATTTGAATGATTTTTTTATATAGGAAAAAAGTAAAGGCGTGAAGCGCCTGTTAGCGAGCCGCCTTGGCGGGGAGTAGTTTCTTGAAATTTTCCTCACTACTTACAGGGCACGAAATGCCCGTGCAACGTCGGGCCACGTGCGTTAGACTTGAATGCTTGGTATGTCTTGAAATCGAATGAACATTAAATTATATCAAATGATATAACTTCAGAATGAGGTAAAAGTTAGAGAAGGGGGACGTTATGCATCAACATGCCGCAGGAAGCTAATCTAGCTGCCCTGGCAGCTAGTAAGGTTTAAAAACGAGTCTGTGCGTCACTTTTAAATTGATAAAAATCTAAATAAAATATATTATTTGACATAGAAATTAGTTAAATCTAGCAAAAATTTAACTACAACCATCATATGGATGATACGGTTCTCCAATTCAGCAATGTTTTTAAGCACATAGCCTATTGACGTAGCCTCCCCCTATTTTTTTCTGTCTAGCTTTACGTTATGTATTAATAAAATTTTAATAATAACAATATAAAAATTGTAGCAAATGCACCCACAGCTCGATCATAGCATCCTAAGACTGCAGTTTCGCCCTTATTAATAGCCAATGCAAAAATCCTCTTATTGTAGCTAAGATAGCCAACAAACTGGTAGATAAAGTGAATTTATCTTACCAGCGAGCGTCCGCAAACTATGGTGCGGCTCAACTCGAAATTTGAAGGCTAAAGCTGGGTAATGTGCAATGAGTTACCGCCCGTAAGCCAGGGCTGAGGCAGAACTGTAGGAAAATCCAAAGATCGATCATAGCATCCTAAGACTGCAGTTTCGCCCTTATTAACGGCGAATATAATAAGGGCAAAACTGCAGTCTTAGGATGCTATGATCGAGCTGTGGGTGCATTTGCTACAGTTCTGCCTCAGCCCTGGCTTACGGGCGGTAACTCATTGCACAATATAAAAATTGGTTTAAAGAAGTTAAACGAAATTTTAAAATCATTTTGGAAAAATTAGAAAAATTTTTGCTCAGAAAAAGAGTAGCTATTTCTACAATCAAAGTTGTAAGAGAAGGAAACATATTGATGGAGAAGTTGACAGTGTTAAAGATAATCATCCTGATCATTTATCGACAGCCAATTAATCGGTAATCGGTAATCTGCCAATTTGCTTTTGTCACTGCAAAACAAAATTCTTGCACTTAAATGCTATGCCTTCTCTCCATACGCTCGATTAGACGTGTTGCAATATTTGTCTAATTATAATATCGCATTATTACGGAACAATACATCATCCTACCATTGACACATCTATTGCTGTTGTAGATTTGCAGCCCTTACATCTAGTAATTTATTTAAAGATAGTAATTGTATACCCCTGTACTCTTTTTAGCAAAAGTGAAAAAATAACCACTTACTTTTCTGCTGCATTCTTTAACCCATTAATGCCTGACAGTTTCTTTTTCAAAGATATTTTGTATACTGTTTGCAAACAGTGTTTAATGGACGGGAAAAATAATTAAAAAAAATATTATGTAAAAACTAATTTTTTATTAAGGAAAGAAAAATTGTCCCTTAAAAGTTATGATAGATCTCAGAGGGTATATACTTTTTTTACTAAATTGTTTTTTGCCTACGATATAATATTTAAAAAGACATTTTATAAGAAGAAATAAAATCAGCAATTAACATAAACTGGGAAGCTGGGAATAACTTTGAAAACTTAGTTTTCTTTCTCGCATTTTCATCACATTTTTAAAGCTGACTGTATGAGGTAGGTAGCCTATGGAGAAAATCAAGTGAACGTGTCAAAAACGGAAAATTCTGATTATATTCTTGTGTCGAACCAGGTAATAATATTTTTCACAGATCGTAAAACTTTTTATGCTGTCTTCTTAGCGCTGCCGGTAAATTTTTAAAATTGATCCCTCTCGAAAAACAAAATACATGGCTAAACAAAACAAATAAAACTCCAAGTTAGGCAAATATATAGCATTGAAGAAGATTTGAAATGTTCTGACGGAATCATCAAAAGCCAAGTTGGTTTTGCTGAAGAACTCATTGCAAACAATATATATTTTCAGCACCTAAGGTTAAACTTTTTGCACGGGATTTAGTTTTATACACTGTAAAAAATGAATGTTGTTTTTACAGTATAATGCAGCTAATTTTATAGTAATAACCTGAAAAAATCGCTAATTTTACGGCAATAAACTGTAAAATTGCTAATTTTACAGTTTATTACCGTGCATTTTAGTTTTGAACTGGAACCTCGGCTGCCAGCATTATACTGTTGTTTCTAGAGTATAATACAGCTAAACTTTACGGCAACAAATTTCTAAATTTACGGTTAAAAACTGTAAAATTGCTAGTTTTACAGTTTATTACTGTGGATTTTACAGTTTTAAATTGGAAACTCGGCTGTCAGTATTATACTGTAAAAATCACAGTTCATTTTTTTCAGTGTACCAATATTGCATTACGCAATAATAAATAAATAACATATTCGCATTTAATACGAATTTTCCCCTTCATATTTCGATAGATTCTTAAAAAGAACTCAATAACATCAGGATATGTGCTTTAAAAACGGACACGTTTTTATTCGTGTCCCATATCCGTCAAACATCAGCATGACGTGTCTTGTTACACAAACAAGAAGATATATGATAAAAATTCTTTCTTTCTTCAATATTTTAAAAGGAAAATATCTTCGGCATTGAAAACATCCGACTATGTATCTAGAAATTCACAGAATTCAAAATAAGAATTATCTATACTTTCACGTAGGAATTTTTTATGAGCTTTAAATTGAGTTGTTCGATACTGCACTGAATCAATAACTGAAATCTTCATGGTATCAGGTTAGAACTTTGATATTATTCTGAGCAATTTTTTTCTTTACGCTACGGGAAGGAACAGTTTATTTACTCTTATGTAACATAAAACAGTAATGGTAGTTTAGTTTATCAATTTTATTAAATGTTACTTTTAAAGTTTTCACGTTTGATTGTAGCCTCTTTTAAAAATATAGTAAGTATAAACCTAATTCAAAGTTGTTGCTTTTGATCCTTACTGGTTTAGTGACAGTGTAATTAGAAAAGGTCCATGAGATCATTCACTTCCAAAAATTCAAACTACTAAGGAGGAATCGCGCGCACACTGCAAAAATAAGTCGTTTTATTTACAGTATGATACTGAAAGCAGAGGTTTCAGTTTAAAACTGTAAAATCGCAGTAAAAAACTGTAAAACTAGCTATTTTACAGTTTATTACTGTAAAAATAGCAATGTTACAGTTTATTACTGTAAAATTAGCAATGCTACAGTTTATTACTATTAAATTAGCTCTATTGTGCTGTAAAAGCAGCAGTGTAATATTGGCAGCAGATGTTCCAATTTAAAACTGTAAAATGCACAGTAATAAACTGTGAAACTAGCAATTTTAGTTTATTACTGTAAACTAGCAATTTTACAGTTTACTACTGTAAAATTAGTAGTTTTATAGTTTATCACTGTAAAATTACTGTAATAGTAGCTGTGTAATACTGTAAAAACAACATTCATTTTTTACAGCGAAGGAAGGCTTTCTTTGGGAAATTTTCACAGTCGAGCAGATGGCTAGCTGTACTGAAGAGACATCTATGGCGAGTAGGGAAGACTTTTCTGTGCTTTTCTAATCTAAACAAAACATAGCTTTAATAGTTGAGATATTCCCAAAATATATGGTTTTTTTACGCTTTTTCGGGTTAATAATTTTATTAATGCAAAATGAATTATTTTCTTGGTTTTAAAATTTTGTATAATTTTAAGAAGATGTTTTTAAAAACTTATTTTTATCTACTCTTAATTATTAAAAACGTTTGAAGTTGTTTATCGGTCATATTGAGTTGCTATAAGCCCTGTGCGAACTCGATTAGTTATACAAAAATAGAATGCTATAGAAAATAGTTGTTTGAATATGAAGTTGTTTTTGAGAAACACATAATTAAGGCAGAAATATTAATGGAGAAGTTGATATATCGAGTGTTGTGTATCTAACAACCTTTAGCGTCGGAAAGGTTATTGCTAAAAATTACACCTGCTACGCTAGAATTTTTGAACTGGGACACAGTTTTCCCTTTCATTTATTTAGGTCATGGTTTATCTAATGGAAATTACTGTTTTTATTTGGAGTGAAATTGAAAAAAAAAAAAAGTGCCAATTTTCCATGTTTTACATTATTTTTTCCAATAGTTCAAAAGTTCGACAGAAAAGAGTCTTGCTAAATCAAGTCGATTTTTTTCTGTGTCCCTTTCGCTCAAGGTGTAACCTAAGTTAGAACTTAAACGTCCATCATTGGAAGATAAATAAAAATATTGATTGTATAGTTAAAATTACGAAATGAAATTTAGTTAACAAAATATGCGTCATGGATTTGAACATTACGTGGAAAATAAATTGATATTAAAAAAAATATATAGTATATGAATAAAATTCCTCTCCCTGAAATGTTTATCATAGCATGATTGGGAGAATATTGCTTGATTTGTATCTCAGAATAAACCGTAAGCAGTATTTCAATGAAAAATAACATTTAAGAAAAAAAAAATGCTTTTTAAATTTTAATTCTTAGAAAAGAATCCTTAACATACCTATAAAATGACTTTGGCAGACAGACAGTATGGTAAACCTTAGTATTTGCAATTAACATAAGAGCATTTGGCAGCCTTTTAGTACCATATAGTAAAATATTCAGTCCGATCTATATGTCAGCTCGAAAACGCATTACCTGACGTTAATACCATGAAACTCATGTTGATTACTGGTTAGATAATTTATGATGTATTTTTCGTAATGGTTCTAGCACATTTAAACTCCACCCATTGATAATAGACCATTTTCTAAAAAGGACTATTTTTTTTCTCTTGGTATAGCGAAATGCTTTTTTTTTCTAATCGTGAAACACCATTTCTTTCCTCTATCAATTATTCTCATGATTTTACCATTGATCTTTACGTGGTTTAATCATTCTGAGAGCTAAGCCTAAGAGGTGGCAGTCCATTTTTATTGTCATTATCGCCTTTTCTTTTCCAAAAAGAACGATTAAATTTGTACGTTTTGTGGTGGTTTTATAAATATGTCTAGGAGCTTTGTGTTATTTGACAAAAGATTTATTAAAGTAGTGTAAAAAGTAAAATTTAGGATGCATCTTTACAAAGTTTGCAAATTCGTGTCCTGCATATTCACAAAAAATCTTTATATCATTGATCTTTCAAATAATACTGCTTTTTAATGTAAATCACTTGACAAGTTTGTTGTGAATAAATCCGCAGTTGATATGTACAAAATTAATATCAAGTTAAATTTATTTCATTTAAAAGTTGTAATACAAATACAGAAAATGTTATTGAGATTTTGGATCAAACTTTCTGACACGTATTCAGATTATTTGTGTCACTTAAATACAAAATTGGTATGAGAACAATTTAATTTAATAAAAATAGTGCAAGCCCATGGTGATTTGGGTTGATAGCTTAAAGTTTTCTTTTGCGGACAAAAAAAAATGTTCCTCTGGGTAGATTTTTTCAGATAATGCGATCATTTATACATAACAAACTTATTTCAGCAAAAGTAAGAAGACGTCTCAAAACACATCGTTTTCAGGAAAAAAATCCTTTTACCGACTAAGTACCGAGAAATTTCGAACACATTAATATTCAGCTGGAGAACTTAGGCAAGAATTTTCCCCTTATTGATCCGCTCCCATTATCCGCTTGATACACTCCCTGGTAAAATAATTGGTCTGCTAGGAGGAGAAGATTCTGTTGTGTACTTAAAAGGCTTGGCAAGCTAAGTTAATGTTATCGAGGAGTGTTTTGGAGAGGTTATTATTTGATATTCTTAGTAAATATTATGGGCTAGAGCAGAAGAAACTGGTATTTGGAGGGCCCATCTATTCTTAGTTTCTAGACAATACTTTCAATTATTTTCTTTTGTTAAAAAAATACTTCTTATTTCAATATTAAATATTAAGATTTAAAAAAAAACTTTTCTGAAGAATTAGTTAACACGTTGACTGTTTCGAGATAACTCGTAGTGCTTGATTTTAGCGGATAGAGCCCGCTTTAGGTTAGCTTGTAATTCCTGGAATTCCTGTTATCGTACATATTCGAACTTCTCTGTCATACTCAGAGCACTTCTCTGCATACGTAGAGATATTTGCCTTCGAGGAAGATAACATTAAATCCAAACTAGCTTGTAAGTACATTGGTTTTAGTCCAGCTAATAATCTACAAATATTTTTGTAGCTTGGAAGCCAACGTGTTGATGAACAAAACAGTTCTTTATACTGCAAATTTATAAAAAAGAAAAAAAAACATTTACGTATATTGAGGTCACTAAAACGTTGCATCAAACTGCTACGTTGATGTATACTATAACCCAAAGGAAGCCAAAAAACATAATATAGTTTCCGGTACCAATGCTATAAGGCGGTGGAGAGCAACCTACGCTCCGCGAAGCTGACTCAAGTAGCATCAACTCATCGGATTTTGCTCGGCCGATCAAAAAACTCCTCGGAAACTGATCCCGTAACGCACGATGACATCGTTCCGATCAGTATCCGAGCACGGTTTTCGATGAGCTACTTATCATCGGAAAGCGATATCCTTCCGATCAACTTTTCAGATGAAAATAAGCCGAGCATCCAAAATTGATCCTAAATTCATCGGCACTGGACTGCACTGCTCGTAAATTGCTCCAAATCTCATCGTATTTCTATCAAAACTCATCGGATTTTGCTGCTCGGATTCGGTTTGGCCGATGAGACATATTGGAGCAATTCCCGATGAGAACTCATCGAGTCCGATCATCGGCCGATGAGATTATGCTGCTAGGGGATCCTCGTGGCCAGTTCCTTTGCTAAATGTTACAAATCGGAAAGCACGAGATGGGACAACGACACGAATTTGGAGCCAAATATTCAGAAATCTGATTTCTGGAAACACGTCCTTTAAAAAGTGAGCATCAGTGATTGCAACAATTGTTGGTTTGTAATTTTCTTTCGTGTTCCTTTTTAGCCTACTTTCCCGTTAAAAATAAAAGAAAGACGAAAAAAGTATTAAAATTGGCTTAATGCATCTAAAAAATATCGCCAAGTCCAAAAAATATCGCCAAGTTAAAAAAAAATATCGCCAAGTCCAAAAAATATCGCCAAGTTAAAAAAAATAAAAAGGTAAAATGAATATCGAAAAATTAAAAATTTGAAAGTAGGGTATTGAGATGGGGAATTTGTGTGTCGGTCGGTCTGTCGGTCTGTCGGTCGGTCTGTCTGTCCCCCCCTAATAACTTTTGAATGAATATTCCGATTTGGACAAACTTTTTTTGTTGGAAAGATCTCGGCGAGTACAGCTCATTCCCATATTTGGTTTTTGGATTTGAACAATTTTTGGTTCAACTTTGAGCCGTTCAAACAACCTGTCCCGCGATGCTAACTTTTTAGTTAACAGTCCGATTTGAACAAACTTTTTTTTGTTCGAAAGATCTTTTCAAGGATACTTCATTCCTGTATCTACATTTTCGATTTGAACAATTTTTCGTTCAACATTGAACCGTTCAAGCAACCTTTCCCCCCTAATAACTTTTGAATGAACATTCCGATTTGAACAAACTTTTTTTTGTTGGAAAGATTTCGGCGAGTACAACTCATTCCCATATTTGATTTTTCGATTTGAACAATTTTTGGTTCAACTTTGAACCGTTCAAACAACCTGTCCCGCGATGCTAACTTTTGAGTGAACAGTCCGATTTCAACAAACTTTTTTTTCTTCGAAAGATCTTATCAAGGATACTTCATTCCTGTATTTACATTTCCGATTTGAACAATTTTTCGTTCAACATTGAACCGCTCAAGCAAGCTGTCACCCCTAATAATTTTTGGGGCATTACATTAAACCATGACCGTGGGTTGAAAAAGAAAATCCCTAACTCCGACTCATGGAATTTCAAATCCTTCGGCTCCAACTTCTTTACTAAATATTAGTCTTATTCTGACTCGCTGACCCCAACTACGTTGCCCAGTGCTAAATAAATATAAAATCTGTCTTTCTTATCTTGTACAAAATATAGTTATGGGCATAGTAAAGGAGTGAAATCAGCACTCATAGCTTCTAAAACACAAAAGCAGATAGAAAATTAATAGATTACTTATTAGTTGTAACCGTACACTAAGTACTTTTTAGTTGTAACCTGCAGTATAATTTTTGGAGCTTTACAGATTTTCCAGGAACGTTGCAAAAGAGAATATCATTTACTGGGCTACATTTCTTGGTCAATGCTTTTGCTATTATGTATAATGGAATGTATATAACTCTTGTTATATACATTCCATACAATAATAAGATTCGTTTTCTTAAAATAATTGAACCATTGAAGTAACTATTGTTTTTGCAGTATAACATTATGAAAACTGTAATAACTTCACGTTCATAAACATGACGGTTAAAAATAAGCTTTTCAAAAAATAAAATAAAAAAATAAGAACTTAAAATAAAAACTTTACATCTATAATAGCTTTCCGTTATCTCTTCTGATTTAAGTATTTGATTACCAATTAAGATTAAGCAATTACGGGCGTAGAGGCTTCAAAAAATTACTTCAAGGCTAAACGCAAAGTAATTATCTTGTGGTTGTTTCATCATTACTTTGCTAATTCTTTAGCAGGGCAAAACTTTTAAAGTAAAGTAGCACCATTAATCTCAGGTACTAAACGATTCTTGATTTTCCAGGCATAGCGCTCGATCATGATATTTTTGGAGTTTATCCTTATTTAAAAAATCTAAATGAAAAGAAAAGCACTTGTATTTACGTTACAAATTATGCTTTTTCTAACTTACAAGCAGAATATCTTTCAGTATGTTAATACTGAAAGATATTCTGCTTGTAATGCGCGACACTATGAAGTTCCTTTTTAACCCATTAATGCCTAGCGTCCCTTTTTAGGGAAGGTCCAAAAAGGGGTCTGAATTTCCTCAAAATGAACATTTCAACCAAATAATAGTGTTCAATTAGTACCTTGGTATTGTTTCAATTCGTTATTAACAGATTGCAGCACATAACCAATGTGAAGTGTGTTCTGTAGCAGTTTTAATATGGTCTTTATCAAAAATGACATCGTTCACAATCTCAAGAAAAAAAGCTAAGTTTTCAAAGTTATTCCCAGCATCCCAGTTTATGTTAATTGCTGTTTTTATTTCTTCTTATAAAATTTCTTTTTAAATATTTTATCGCATGCAGATAAAATTTTTAGTAAAAAATCTGGTATGGACCCCACACTACTTCCTTTTTGGTGTTAATTTCTTAGTAGTTGCCTTAAGTGTTAAAAAAAAGTGCTTGGACTGAGCAAGGTAACAATTCAAATATTTGCTCCCCTAATCTGCCACGAAACAATGCAAAAAACATTTTACAATGGTTAATTTTCTAACTATTGCTGATTTTAATATCATTCAGTGAATTTTTCGCAAAATATCGCCAATCGCGCCAAGTTGAACCCAAATTTAAAAAAATAATTTTTTTGCCAAATTTGTCGCCAACTTGGCGATATGTCGCCAAGTTGGCGTCAAACACTTGGCGACCAAAAGCTTGGCGACATATCGCCAAGTGGTCGCGCCAATTCATATCACTAGAGTCTGCATTGAAATTAACACTGATTTACCCCAAAAAAGGGGTAACACACCCCCTTGGGAGCATTTGAATGCAACCACAAGGGGAGGTGTACGACTAGACCATCCTCAGAGCCTACATACCAAGCTAGAAGTTTCTAAGGCATATAGTTTTTGAGTTATGCGAGACACATACACACACACATCCGCACATACATCCGCACATACGTACATACAGACGTCACGAGAAAACTCGTCGTAATTAACTCGGGGGTGGTTGAAAAGGATTTTTCGGCTGCTTATATGTTGGTAGGTACTTATGCACGTGCTGACAGGTCGAAAAAACTACTGAACATTCATTCGGGGGTGAGCAAAATCAAAATTTAGACTCAAATTTGTGTGATTTTTTTTTTCGCGATCACAATACTTCCTTTACTACGTAAAAGGAAGTAAAAAAGCATGTACTCTCTGGTGTCTATTGTAACTGTTAAGGGACGATTTTTCTTTCCTTAATAAAAAAATTATTTTTTACACATTATTTTCTTTATTATATTTCCTGTTCATTAAACGCTGTTTGTAACCAGTATTCAAAATATCTTTGGAAAAAAAGTCTCGCATTAATGGGTTAACATGGTACAATTCGGAACAGGAAACAAAACTGCTCATAAAAAGTTTTCAAAGTTATTCCCAGCTTTCCAGTTTATGTTAATTGCTGATTTTATTTCTTCTAATGAAATGTCTTTTTAAATATTCGTAGGCATAAAAAAAAATTAGTGAAAAAGTATGTACCCTCTGGGGTCTATCGTAACTTTTAAGGAAGGATTTTTCTTTCCTTAATAAAAAAAATATTTTTTACATAATATTCTTTTTATTATTTTTCCTGCCCATTAAACACTGTTTGTAACCAGTATATAAAATATCTTTGGAAAACAAAATGTCATTAATGGGTTAATAATTGTTTACGTCTAAAGAAGAGCTCGGTGATAAGATGAATGAGAATGTTTGGAGAGATCTAGCTATCATCGGCTGCAAGCTTTCTTGACTATAAAGAAGTAAGCTGAGACCAAGCAAGGAAGTAGTTCCTTGCTCGGTGTCCGAATTTTGGGTGAGATTAGACCCTTCCCTTTATAAATCGGGTTAGATTGTTTCACCTACGCATATTTAGCTTTTTGTTGTCATAATATTGGTAATATTTTAAATATTTTCAATTCTGCGAGCGGAATTGCGCGGAAGCGTACATCCATTCGAACCGAACGCGGCAGCCAATAAGAAATCACACATAGTTAGTGTTCTCTTCTAATTCGCCAAGAAGGTTTCTGGTAACTCCGTTTTTCTTCCGCGCATAGTGACATCAGTGTCAACTTAAGTTTCAAGCAAGTATAGTTGCGACAATCAGGACTGCTTAAGCAGAGTATTGGACGAGTAGCAACGTCTCCTAAATACTAAGGCAGGGATTCAAGTGAAACAGGCGATCGCAAATTACAATCGCTACTGGAAATGAATTACATTAGAACGTTTCTTGATAAAAACATCGTGACGTCAGCGTGACGTTTGCCTATGAAAAACGAGCTAGATAAACCGTCACAGCCTACTTGGCGAATAAGAGGAGATCGCTGAGTGCTTGTGAGCTCTTATTGGCTCCACCCGTAGTGACGTCATGCCAAGTTAAGTTGATGATAATGTAATTCACTTCCAGTAGCTATTGCAATTGGAAGCGATCGCAGTGCTGTTTCACTTGAATCCCTGCATAAATACCTGCAACTTTCTAGTTTTTAGCACAGAGCAAAATTTCGTCCTTGGTTCACGATACCCTGCCATCTACCGGAGTTTTTCGAGAAAGAGAAATTAACGATTGGCTCATTTCTAAATTTAAATCTTAAAATCAACCAATCAAAAAATTTAATTCGAATATTGTTTGGATCTATCGCCAATAGCTGCAAAATGCCCTTAGTTCACGACACACCGCCATCTACCGGAGTTCTTCGAGAAATTAACGATTGGTTCATTTCTGAATTTAAATTTAGGAATTAACCAATCAAAAAAAAAAAAAAAAACAACGGCATTACCGGATTGCCGCAAGGTGGCGCTAGAAGTGAAACCAACGACGATCGTAGCAAAGCAAATGTACTAGACATTCAGTATTTAGGAGGCATTGCTAGTAGTCGGATAGATTTTGGAGTAAAGCTGTGGTGCCGACCTTTTTCCGCCCGTGGGAAGCACCTCCTTTGAAAATCATTCTTGCGGGACAGAACGCATACCAAATGCCTGCACCGCCAACTCGGTTATTCCATCCAAAGACTGCCGTTTCGTGCTCATTGGCACTCGCCAGCCTGGAATAGGAAGTAACTGAGCTGGAGACAGAAATCCTCTTATAGAAGCAAAGAGAGACATGCTTTACATGCCAAATTTCTAAATATTTTGTTCTTTTCTTATTAACCCATTTATGCCCAAGTTTTTTTTAACATTTTTTTTCAATTTGTATCTGCTTAAAGCTCTTACTTGGAATGATTTACGTGCATTTTAGGCTTAAAATAGTTCGCCGTTGCCATATTTATTAAGTTATTTAACGTCCTGTTTATGGGATATTTTGCAGACATGTGAGCAAAATACGACCTTACTTGACTTTATTTTTGCAAAGTAACATTACAGAAGGCATCTTGTGATCAATTTTAAACAAATCATTTAAAAATTGTTTAATTTTATGAAAAATAAGTTCGCAAAAAAAAAAAAAATTACTTTCTGTGGCTACCCATGCTGGATCGTTGCTTGACTGATTTGTCTGAAAATAGCTGTCAATAAATAAACTCTGATGTCCAAATAGTGGCTCTTACTGGTTTTCTCAAGAAGAAGGACTATTTAACTTGTGAAAAACACATTTATTAAAGTGAAATACCCACTACAGGTTTTTGTATGCAGTAACTAACATGCGTCCCTTTTTTAGGCTACCGGGCATAAATGGGTTAACATGGGAAAATTTGGAACAGGAAACAAAACTGCAAACAAGTAATTGTTGCTCTCATTACATGATGCCTCTTTTATTGAATTTATGTCTTTGAAAACCAAATAGGCCGGCTAAAAATCGGCTAGAAATTTATGGCATTGTTATTTCTTGTGCTTTTCGAATTTTAACATTGAGAAAAATAACTGGTCACGCACATCAGCTTCGCAGCTGGATGTGGCCCGTGTGCCGAAGGTTGAGCATTCCTGGAGTAAAGGATTCGCATTCGAGGGCTTTAAAATTCTAAGAATTGGAGTCGGAGTTGATCAACGTCTCATGGAGTGTTAGGATCTCTGCCAGTGCTATGGAGTAGCAGCCTTTAAAATCTCAGAAGTCGGAATCTGAGTCAGAGCTGGTAATTTTCTCGTGGATTTTTCAAATTTGCTAGTGTTGCGGAGTTGGAGTCCTGAAGTCGAAGTCGGAATGGTTTTGGGGTAAAGGAGTCAGAGGCTTTATAGCTCCTGCAGTCGGAGTCGATCATTTCCCCCTGGATCCGTGGCTCTGGTCACAACCCCAGTAAAAGCTAGAAATCAGATTTTTAAATACATTTAGCATGAAATGTTGGTTTAGTGACAAAAATACTGATTTACCTTAGTACTAGGGGAAACGGAAAGTAATGCCGATTTTCTCAAACAAATCAATTGCTAAAAGATTTTATTTCAAATCAACGATGCAATTATCCTCGTTGTCAAGGGCATTTTGCCATCAAGTAGTAAATTTTAAAACCCGATAAATTGTTAAAAAATTGATTTTTAGAGCAAAATATCTCGAAATGGCATCTTGGATACAAGCCAAATTTTCAAGATTTTTTTTTTTTCATATATAAATAGCAATAAATTAAAATCAGATGGTGGAAGGTCAGGTGAGTACTATGGGTGAAGCAGCCAGATTGTTTTTTTTTCCGATTGCTAAAACACTTTCTATTACACAAAAACTTGAAAATTTGGCTTGCATCCACGGTGCCATTTGAAGATATTTTGCTCCAAAAAGCAGCTTTTTTTAATCTATCGATGTTTAAAATTTACTACTTGAATCCAAAAGGCTCTTGATAATCAAGATAATTACATTGCTGACTTAAAATAAAATCATTAAACAATTAATTTGTTTGCAAAAAAAAACGACGTTACTTTCCGGTCCCCCTAATAGTAAGCAAACGTCTTATCGGAATATACGAATGAAATGTGCTGAAATCTCGCCTAAATTTATTAATCTCCTGTGTCCTGTGAACAATGTTACAAATCAAACATACATTCTCTGGTTTTTAGTGTGACAAAAGTGTTGATACAAGTTTATTATTTAATGGCTTTTAGTTCGATAATACACGAATGCTCACGATTTAACTCTTACTAATATTCCAATAAAATTCCAGTTACTGAATTCAATTAATTGCTTTATTGAATTAATAAGGGATTCTCTTTGCGAAATTTTGATGCAAAAATAAGCAAAACGACCACCTTGGATGCTTTCATTTAACTTTTTAACCGACTTCGAAAAAGGAGGAGGTTCTCAATTCAAAGCGTATACTTTTTTTTTTTTGTTTGTTCGCACATAACATCTGATCTACTGAACCGATTTGGAAAAAAATTTTTTTAATCGATAGGAGATGGTGTAACTTAGGTACCATGTACTCATATGACGATATTTGTTCACTAGAAAAAAAGTTATGATCGAAAAACTTACATTTCATGCCATTTTAAACAATATCTGCTATCGTAAATCCTTACTTCCATGAGCGACCCGATGGTCAAGTGGTCATGCGCATCAGGTTAAAGTTCCTGATGGAATGAGATCGAATCCAGGTCTTCAAGGATTTTTTCGAACAGCTGCATGTTTTTTCTTTTGAATAATTTTAATGATTGTAATGTCTTATGCAGGTACATCCCCCCATGGGGATCTTCCCCATATTTTTTTTATAGTACAAACTGACAGTTTTGGTCGGATCTTTGTTAAAATTGGCAATGTGGTCCTTCGACGCTGTAGAATTTCCTTATGACGTTTGCGCCATTTTTGGCGGCTTTGAATCGATTGTGGCAATAAATGGTTTTTGATTTGCACATATATTATTTTTTTCAAAAATTATATACACAATCAATTATATTATGTTAATTTTTGTACCTTTATAAAATTCTGTATTTTATACCTTGCATTTACGTCAAATTCAAGGTAAAATTAAAAGTCAAAAATTCTGAAGATGATAAATATATGTTAAAAATTAAAGTAACTATTTTTTGTGATTTTCACATGATTGGTTGTGACTAAAAAACATCATTACAAACAAATAAAATGTATCAAACACCATGAGTGTTGAGTTATTGGGAAAAATCTGCTGTGTAATGTCTTTTTCGCACTGCGAGGGGGGGGGGAGAGTTATGAACGATCATTAAAGTGACACACATTTTTTAAAAATAAGATTTTGATTTGTGGTGTTTGAAAAAAGCTAAAGAGTCCACTATAGTTGAAAATTATTTTCCATGAAAAGCAAAAACTTGCACCAATTTTCCAAGTCTTACTCTAACTCCTTCTCCCACAATTCAAGTTACTTACTTTTACTTTCAATTTTTAACTGACTTCAAAAAAGGAGGAGGTTCTCAATTCAAAGCGTATGTTTTTTTGTCTGTTTGTTCGCACTTAACATCTGATCTACTGAACCGATTTGGACGATTTTTTTTTAATCGATAGGAGATGGTTAACTTAGGTACCATGTATTCATATGACAATATTTGTTCACTAGAAAAAAGTTATGATCGAAAAACTAAAATTTCATGTTATTTAAAAACAATATCTGCTATCGTAAATCCTTACTTCAATGAGCGACACGATGGTCAAGTGGTTAAAAGCGTCGGTTTGAAGTTCCTGATGGAATGAGATCGAGTCCAGGGCTGCAAGTTTTTTGAACAGCTGCATGGTTTTTAAAACTATATTTTGATTATTTTAAATGCATTTACACTAAAAAGAATGAAATAAAATATTTTTGGAAAAAAAATAGAACCGACTTCAGTTAGAAATTGCTCTAAAAAGTAAAAAATAATTTTTTTTCTTTGAACAGCATCGAAACTACTTTTAAACATAAGTTTTGAAGTCGGCGCAAAAACAATGTATAGAATCATACGCAACTACAGTTTAACTATAAATACAAATTTTAATGGATTCATTTCATTGGTTACCACACATTCGTGTAATGGTACAAATATTCTGCTTTTAATTTTCAATGGTTTCTTTGAAAAAATGTTGGCAAAATATCGTTAAATATCATTTTACCTATCGTTTTTGCGCCGACTTCAAAACTTATGTTTAAAAGTAGTTTCGATGCTGTTCAAAGAAAAAAAATTATTTTTTACTTTTTAGAGCAATTTCTAACTGAAGTCGGTTCTATTTTTTTTCCAAAAATATTTTTTAGCGTTTTAAAAAATCTGTATCTCAAGTTTAAACACTAAATCACTTCTTACTTCGATCGTCATAAACTTTTTTAATCGTATCGAAAATTTGTTAATGTAAGAAATAAAACTAATTTTAATGTGTAATGAAGGATCAGTTCAACAAGTTAAACAAAAATAAATTTTTTTGGTACAGGCTAATGATCCGTGGAAGGGACACGCTCAATGGTTTAATCGCTAATCATATCATCGTAAAAAATGTAGTTAAATTACGAGGGTAATGAGCACTTTTATTACTCTAGCAAAATATTTTAATATTTTGCTCGCATGATTTATTCTTTCTCAGTCCTTTCCTAAAATATTTTTTTTCAGAAGACAACATTAACCCATAAATGCCTAGCGTCCCTTTTTAGGGACGGTCCAAAAAATGGGTCTGAATTTCCTAAAAATGAACATTTCAAACAAATAATAGTGTTCAATTAGTACCTTGGTATTGTTTCAATTCGTCAATAACAGATTGCAACTCATAACCATTATAAAGTGTGTTCTGTAGCAGTTTTAATATGACCTTTATCAAGAGTTACATCGTTCACAATCTCAAGAACAAAAAGCTAAGTTTTTAAAATTATTCCCAGCTTCCCAGTTTATGTTAATTGCTGATTTTATTTCTTCTTATAAAATGACTTTTTAAATATTATATCGTAGGCAGAAAAAAAAAATTAGCATGAAAGTAAGTACCCTCTGGTGTCTATCGTAACTTTTAGGGACGATTTTTCTTTCCTTAATAAAAAAATTATTTTTCACATGATATTTTTTAATTGTTTTTCCTGCCGATTAAATACTATTTGTAACCAGTATACAAAATATCTTTGAATAAAAAATGTCAGGCATTAATGGGTGAAAATTTTATGTTTTTTAAACAAAAGTGAATTCAAAATTTTAAGCTTCATTACTCTCAGAAAGCATTTTTGCTCCTTTACTCTTTTGGTCTAGAGAACAAATAGTAAATATACAATAAATCATTTGAAATGTCTGGTTTAAAAAGTATGAAAATTTTAGCAATGAGAATAAAAGCTTTTACTGCCGACATTTATCTGCAATAAATACTATAACCACCACTTTATATTTCATCCTGTTTTAAAACATTTGACACTGCTTTTGTGACTTTATGGTAGAAGCCATATTTGCATCCCTCCAATTCTGGGTGCTTTTTGCACACATTTTTCGTCTTTAAGTTATTGCCTTTATGTTGAAACATTGATAGTAATGATTTATTTCATTCCTTTCATTTTCTAAACCTTTCATAATTACTTCTCTACATGGGAGCTAAAGGGTAGTATGTTCATATTCTCCAAAATCGAGATTTAATCCTCATCTTACTCATCTTTGTGTGCTCGATTCAGAGGTATAGAACACTAAGTTTTTAACATGTAAGTTATCTATTTATAAGCTAATAAATAATAGTATAGTAAAAGAAAGCATCACAAAAATTTAAAAAAAAAAAAAAGAAAAAAAAAGCAACTTACCTCCAGGCTAATTTTAGTTTCATGTGTTTGTGCCTTTTACCTCACTGATAGAGTTGTTAATAAAGGCCAAAAATGTATAATATTTTACAACAGGGGGACACTTGTTTTTTTCAGCATTTTTCACTCTGTTAGTATAACCAAATAAAAACTTTATTAGCTACTAACGCTGGAAGTGTCCTGAATAGTCCCGTAGTGATTCTAATTGCGTATGATTTAAAGGTGTTTTGAAGATGAGCTTATCATCCATTAACAGGAAAATCTAATTAACCTCTGCTTTTTCCGAGTTTTGCTAAAGTTAATGTCATTTATTTTTTAGCTTATCCCTTAAAAATCGCGTATTTTAAATGTGTTACTTCCTGTCGAAAATGGAAGTGGATTTTCCTTTATGACATGAGTGAATAAGTAAACTGAAAAACATTGCATGAATTCACCGAAGCGTTTATATGTGTACGTCAAAATTTGTTAACTTTCAACGCGCGCACCACAATTTAAAACAAAGTACCTGGTGACCGAGCCCAGCTCGGTTTTAAAAAAAAAGAGGTTTGTAAAATCGTGTTTTTATCTAAAGCTCGAAGTACTTATTTAGATTTCTTGAAAAGCCCTTGGTTGCAATTACGCATTTAAAACAGCCGTAATTTATTTTAAAAAACATTATTTGGACAAGACATCATCATCACAACCTTATTTAAACGATGCGCACCATAAAATCAAACTTTAATAACTTTAATCTGCATCCATTCTCATCAACCCCTCACACGCGTCTTCTGCTCATAATGAAATGAAATGAAATGAGTAATAACTTTAACTTGATCTAAGGCTCCTATATAGACCTTAAGACCTCTGCGGCTCTAATTAATGTGCTTTTATTAGTTTCAAATGTGGGTATGTTTGTATATAACTCTGAATAAAAAATAAAATTCACGTTCTTTGCAAGTATAAAAGTAATATATTTAATACTATTATTAATACTAAAGGCTAAACATGCTGATGTATTTTAGTGTTGTTGTTTATGTAACTCTGAATAAAAGATAAAATTCATGTTCTTTGCAAAAATGAAAATGATACATTTGAACACTTTTATTATTACTAAAGGCTAAACTATATTTACGTGTTGATGCATTATAAATACATGTAACCTAAAAGGATATTCAATAGTTTTAAAACTTCTTTTTAGTTTAATTTACTCTAAAATCATATTTTTTAGTTTTTTTCAACTATATTTAGGATTATTTGACCGATTTTTTTAACATTTCAAAAACCATAACGATTCTAACGTTGCCAAAACTCGTTTGCCAAATATGATAAAAATTTATGTTCACGCTGATGTGAGAAAAAATATACACTGTTATAATGAAACGTGGTTGCTATGAAACAGTAACAATAATAAAGAAAATGGCGAAAGAAAGCTTCTCAAACTGTTAATGAAGGTACAAAAAACGGGTTTTTTGTGAAAACTCGCATTTTTACAGAGAAAACGCCGATGTAGATGAACTCAAAAACCAAAACTTTATCTGAATAGAAAGTTTTATCAAAATCGTTAGAGCCGTTTACGGGATCCGAAACATATATATATATATATATATATATATATATATATATATATATATATATATATATATATATATATATATATATATATATTATATATATATATATATATATATATATATATATATATATATATATATATATATATATATATATATATATATATATATATATATAAATTGCTTGTTTTCAGATATTAGATATTCGTATAAGAAGTTGGATTTCATATTTTTCTACTTTTTTTCCAAACTCTTATTGTAGTAACTCTGTACCTTATTCTGAGAATTTTTGTAATTGAAAGTATTTGCATTTAGGAAAATTGGTTGCGAAAAAAAAGTCTTGCAAGTTAAGTGGAAACAAGCTGTATACTCATATGTAAACCACGACGAATTTAACGAGCATCAGTCACCATTAGCATGAACGAAGGATCAAGGAATGGCCAAAAAAACGCAATCCTTCGACTATGATCTCAGTGCATAAGTCAACCTTCACTGTTATTAAGACAAAGTCATAACAAAGCAGTACAGGGAAAAAGTTTTTAGTTCCATGCATTTTCATTTCACAAAACTAGATTCCATAGTTTAAAAAACATAATGTTCACAAATTTTACACGATAGAAAATAGGTAACCATGGAATATAACACAGAAATAAAAAATTAAGAAACTAGTTTGAACAATTGATATTGGAGCCTCGATGGCCTAGCGGTGGAAAGCACAAACTCTGACAGTTGCCTGCGTGCACTAAAGAAGGTTGCGGATTCGGTGCGCCCTAGAGCAGTTTTCTTTTCTTTGTTATGAAAATTACATTCTTACCTGTGATATTCGTGTCCACACACGTGTAGCACAATGTATGTCTATCAAATCGTTATTTGCTTGTTTCCTTCTCTGAATATATGCCGATTTTTGTGTAGGAGTATTTTAATTCTGTTTTTTTTTTTCATTTCGATACTTCAAAAGACCCCAGGTCACACATAAGTTAGCAGATCTAACAACAAGGTGCCTTTTGCTCTTTACTACACTAATTCGTATTGTATAGACGCTTGCCAAACGTTGGGCCGAATTCAAGTGAAACACCATTGCAATAGCTTCGAGGTGATCGCAATAGACCAAAATTGCAATCGCTACTGGAAGTCGAATTCAAGTGAATTCGTTTTGGGGGCCACGTGTGGGCCTAGAGGTAGAGTACTCTCCTCGTAAGCAAGTGGTCGCGGGTTCGAATCCCGTCCTGTCCATGGATGTTATTTCTTCCTCTCTGTGCCATAAATTTGTCCTGTGTTTGTCAGGAGGCAAAGTGCATATCACGCAGTCCTCATGTATGTTGAAGCTGATGGCTTCTGAAAAAAAAAAAAAAAATTGAATTCGTTTCACTTGAATCCAAATTTGGGAATTTGCGATTGCATTGGTGAGTTGCGATCGTCCGTGTTTCACTTGAATCCCATACTTTACTTTTTACGATCACTCATTTAAAATTTAAATTTGTTGTTGGCAGCATTCTAAAGAAGTTCGTCCATGTGTTGATTTTAATGGGTATCACCGGATGAAACGCTCGTCGCGATTGAAATATGTTTGGTGTGTTGTGTTACTTTGAATTATTTTCATTTACTTTCAGTGTATATGTGTTTCAATGAAGCGGTATCTTGTGGTTTCCTCTTAAGATAGAATGTTAAGAAACTGTACCTGCGTTTAATAGAACATTTTCAGTGACTCTACATCGATACCTTTGTGTATTTGCGCCTTGGAAGAGTAGGGTAAGTAAATCTTTCCCTCTGTGTATTTGTATTTAGTAATAATTGTTGTATTTTTCTCTCAATATGGGCTTGATGGTACTGGAAACAGTAAGAGCAATTTAGTTTTGCTTGATGCACAAATTTTCAATGAATTAAAGGAAAATATCAGTGATATAAGCACCCCTGTTGAGGGTTTTAGGGATTATTGGTTCCATTATGCGATATCACTGCCCTTTTATAGGACTTATGTGAAAAAATAATATTTAGCGAAGGAAAACAATATTGAAAGTTTAACTTTATAGTGTACATAGTATGGTAATAGAATGTTCACTAAAATATTAAGGAATTGTCGAGAATTTGAAAAAGTAATTTGTTACCAAAATACTCAGTTTTTTCATACTTCAAATGATTTTATTGATACTGAGCACTTTCTTAATCTCCAAAACAAAAAAAAAGCAGTAAAATCTAGTACTGCTGTTACTTTAAAAATTAAGTTCGTAATATGATGTTTTCAGAGACGTTAACTGTTTTTTTGTATTCGAAATATCTACTTAATGGGTCTTAAAACATTTCAGTAAGTGTATTCGCTTTCGTGGATTGAAAAAATGATATTGAGATTGAACATCTTCAGTCTCGCACCTGAAATCATTCTTTAATTTAAGCTCAGTTGATTGATTACATTGTTCAATATTGATTGCTTAAAAAATGAAAAAAAAATTTGCGCAACTTTTATAGTGACCATATTGTTAAGACTTAAGTCACTTTGTGTTACTTTTGACACATTTTGCTTCTCCCTATACTTTAAACGCTCTTAGATCTGAAGTAACCTTCACATTTACGTGATAACACTCTGAGAAAGTAAAAAGTATTGTTTAAAACCGCGTAATAAATAAATGAAGTATGAAATGTCGGTAAAAATTAGAAACTTCAAGGCTATTAAGCTTTTGCTATTCAATACATAAGACAATGTTTTTGAATAGCTTCCTTAGGATAGCAATCCTGTTCGGATTCTTGGCTTCAAATTTTAAGATTGATTCTCAATTAGTTTTATAGAAATGTAAAATTTTATCAAGTAGTGCAATGGCGGAGAGGATTTGAGAGTTTTTTCTTGTTGTTAAAACATTTTTTCAAATAAAAATAATAGAACCTTTTGCTTTTGAACTTTGCTTTTGATAACTTGATCGTTATTTAGTGCGGTTACTATAGTTTCATTTTTAACATAATTTAATCAGTAGTGTTGTTCAGGGGGCGGTCCGCCTCGGGTGACACCCATCTGAAGGGGGGGGGGGGGGTAACACCCGAAATGTGCTTACAAATGTAATACATGTAAAAATTTTCTTTCTGTAGTTTCTCATAGTATTTAAAATTATGTGTACTCGATCAAAACTTGTAGCAACACTTGGGGAGGAGGGAGGCAGGCGTTTGTGCCGGGTGACACCCTTCTGGGGGCGCACCCAAAATGTATTTTTGAGCTTCAGAAAAATATTTCCTTTCTGAAATATCCCTCAAAAATTTAAAGTTACGTTTAATCTATGAAGCCCAGTTGCATCAATCAGGAGGGTAGGGTAGGGGTGGTCGTTTGCACCGCGTGACACCTTTCTAAGGAGTGACACCTAAAACATGTTTAATAGTTTGTGAAAAGTAAAAATGTGTAATTTCAGAAATTTCACCCAATATTTTAAGTTGTATATAATCTATCAAACTCTATAGCATCAATAAAGGGGGGAGACGGAGGGGGGGTCGGTTGCATGGAGTGATACCTAGATAAATTTAAGAGTTTATAAAAATAGCACTACTTGAGTTCTGAAAATTTTCCCCAATATTTCAAAATATATTTAATCTATGAAATGTCATATATTTTATTTTTAATTGTAAGTTTATCACTCAACTTTCTAAAATACATTTTCTCGCAGTTCCTTTCATTATATTTCTGTTTACACAAAACAGACGTGACCTGCGAATAGAAACATGCACCTGTGTCCGCAGAAAAATGTTTTGCAAGTTACTTGATTTATTATTATTCTTATATTTCATAGGCTTTTAGAACGTTTATTATTGTGCGATGTGTTTATAAACAGGTTTGTTTTTACTTTTTCGGTAATGAGAAACAAAATTATAGAATGAATATCGCTGAATTAAAGAGTTGTTTTGCTTCCAAATGACAGTAGAAATTTTTTCGTAAGAATTCAAAACGGATTGTTGGTTAGACGAGAAGGCTACACAGAAAAGTGTGATTTTCAAAAATCAATTAAGGAAAAAAAACCCCCAAAGATTTGTCTTCAATTTACGAGTTAAACCGTACCATTGCTGCGGGATATTGCTGATGTGATAATTTCACTTCAGCTACCAGTTTGTCTGAATTTCTTATAGTCTAAGCTCTGATTTAGGTTGACCTACCCTCATCAAGTTTTCGAATAGGTTGTACAAAGAAATGTAGATAAAAATATTACTAACACGATGGCATAAGGGTATGTAAACAAAAGTGATCCAATCATAGGGTTGTCGCAATTTGAAGTCCCAGCAATTGAGTAAAACTTCGGGTTTTCTGCAGGTACCTTTAACTTTTACAAGACACTGCAATTTTTCGAAAATTGGAAGTAGATCTAAATGTCTATATTCGATCTACTTCCAATGTCAAATATCTCATATTCGGCTCAAAATTCAACAAAATGGTTACGTGATTAATATAAGAAATTATGTGCTTTAAAAGAAATTCTGAATGAAAACTGCAGTAATTTTGCAGCTTTCTGCTAAATTTCTTTTTTAACTTGCAGATAACTTCAGAAAATCTGATAAACTCCTTCATGATTGAAATTTTAAAATAGCAATAACCTTATGATAGGAACACTTTTGCTTCGACAGCCTTGTATCATCGTGTTTATAGCAATTTTATGTCTAACATATTAGAAAACTTGATGAGGGTAGGTAACAATTATGTCGGATATTTTACTATTAGCTTCTGTAAGATGCTTTCTTCTCCAGCTCAGTTACTACCTATTCCAGATTGATGAGTTTCAGTAAGAACGAAATTAGTCTCTGAATAGTATAACCTAGCTGGCGGTGTATTATCTGTAGTATATCTGTAGACATTTTTTTCTGGAACTAGGTTCGGAGAGGGACAATTACCTCTTATGCATCGTTTTAAAGGGAAACGTTTGCAATTATGTATGCTACACTTTTGTTTCCTCTTTATCATTGTTACGTTACAGTAATTGACAAACCGTAGTAATATGTCCCTTTTCTGTAGAAAAATTCCTATTCATTCTCTCATTAGAACCTATGTTGCGTTTTAGTCCTTTAAATAGGCTTGTTCACTTATACGTCTCTCTCACTTATGCGTCTTTTTCGGTTGGTCCCTTGAGCCGGCGCATAAGTGAGTTCACTGTAGTTCTAAACAGTCAAATTTGACATCCATACGACATCAAGGTGTTTAAGTCTTTAACCTTGCAGTCAACTTGAAAGTTCGTCTAAACATAGTTTTTATCTCAAAATCCAAACAATACATACTTTTCTTAGCATCAGAGACTTTTAAAATCTACATATTCAATGCATCCACTTCTGAGGGTAATAGTTCCGATGAGAATCTGCTTCAGAACTTTCAACTGCACGTAACAGCCTCTCTTACTTTAAAGACACGAACACCAGCTTTGTGGATTAAGAGTTCCGCCCAGTCACACGATTGTTCTATTAATATTTAACGTCTTTTCCGGAGGATGAAATGTTTACTGAGCGTGATAAGAGAAGAACTTAAACCGAGTAAAATGCAGTTCATGTAAGCGCACAATGCCGGAAAGTGCTCAAACTCTTTGACTCAAGTGCTCAAATTCAACATCATTAACACTAATATGTTATATTTTACTGTTTATTGACAGTTGAATTCAGGGCCTTACTTAAGGGGTTGGTTTTAAGGCTTAAACCTCCTAGAATTTTTTAAAACTGTTCCAAAAAATGCTTTATATTTTTTTTTATAAAATAAATCATTACTATTTTATTTTATTTACAAAATTTTTTTTGGATGTTTGAAAAATGCAATTATTATTATTAAATGATAGTACAAATGTAGTGATTTATCTGCAGTACTTTTTTTATGCAGTTATTGCGAATATCATTTCTAAAAAACAATGCATCACTTTTCGTCCAATAATGAATACCGCTAACAAACTCCCAGGAAGTTTTATATTTGAAAGTGCTTAATTCTGTATTTCAAACATTATGTAAGTGCCATGAAATAGCAATTTAGGAAGTATTACTTGGAATGTACGTAAATGAGTAAACGCATCGCTTCTTTTGAATTGTTAAAAAAACAGATGATTTAATAAGGATACAAGAAAGTCCTGCAGTGCATTAATCAAATGTTTTCCCTTCGGTTTAACAAAACCGAAATTTTTACGTTTGCTTATTTTAATGCTAAAACACTGGCTCCTCATTTAAATAACCTAATTCAACAAAAATCAATAGAATATAGAAATATAAACATAATTAATTGATAATACAAGATTTCGAAAGAAATGTATTGTATAAAACCCTCCCTGAAACAAAAGTTCGTTCACAGGACTGGTTGAATTATTATAATGATTCTGCGTAGAAATTGGTTTTTAAAAACTGCTTTGAAATATTAAATTACAGTCTTAAGTCTCTCAACAATCTACATTCTACAATCATTTATAAAGTCTACTAGAACTCTAGCGATCATTTCTCACTTTCCTTATATGCATTCTCCAAGAGTCTCGTACCTCCAGAGCTCTCCTCTTCATTACGCAAGGACTTTTTCTCCGCTTGCTCTACGCGGCGGTTGCTCCTGTATAACTGCAACCTATCAGTTAACGGGCGAGACCGCATGTTTCAACTTTTGGCTTGCTTGGACTCTCTCTCTCTCTCTCTCTCTCTCTCTCGTGGACGTGATGCTGAAGAAGTATGTACAGGAGCAACCGCCGCGTAGAGCAAGCGGAGAAAAAGTCCTTGCGTAATGAAGAGGAGAGCTCTGAAGGTACGAGACTCTTGGAGGATGCATGTAGGGAAAGTGAGAACTGATCGCTAGAGTTCTAGCAAAGTCAACAAGAGATTGACATACTTTTCAGAGCAGCTGCTATTTTTCGATTAATCGCTATTGCGACCGTCCAATTGTCACAGCTTTTTAGTGGACGACACTCTCGTTCTTATTCATTGTTAGCTATTATTTTACTAATTGAAAATTACTTTCAACAGAAAGACGATGATTTGTTGATTGTATTTTAACTTAAAATGTATTTGGAATTTTACTGCTGCTAGGGTAACACAGTAGCGATGGTGAGTAGTAACATGGGCAACAATAGCCTGTTTTGTGTCTGTAGCGAAACCCATTTGTACCTAGCGTAACATATGCGTCACGCTAATCTGCCTCGATTTAGGCAGGAATTCAAGTGAAACATGGACGATCGCAACTCACCAATGCAATCGCAAATTCCCAAATTTGAATTCAAGTGAAACGTTACAATCGCTACGAGATGCTATTCTATCGTAATTCGATTTCCAATAGCGATTTCAATTGCGATCGCCTCGAAGCGATTGCAATGGTGTTTCACTTGAATTCGGCCCTTAAATAGCAAAAGTAAAACTTAATGAGTCCCAATGAACTTTATTTTTGGTGTGTGAGTTACTGAAAGATTCAGTTATTCTAGTTCAACCTTAATTTTTTTTCACAACTTTTTATCCCTTACTCTGGCAACGTGTTTAAGCTAAAATGGAAAATTAATTCCGTCCAATGTCTAGTATGGGTTAACTCGACAATTTGGATATTTTCTAATGTGACAGCGATTAGTTTGAGGAATGTTGTCAAAGCCGTGTTCATGAATGGGTACTATTACATGGGCACCATAGGGCGGTATACACAGTCTTAGTAATTTCGAAGCAATTGTATCTGTATAGGTTTTCCTGGGGGACATTTACAAATTTACTGCGAGAATTGCAAGGTAAGAAAAAATATGGTCTGGTTCAAGTTAGATTCCATCAGTTTTTGCAGACAATACATCTTCTTTTTTTTCCCAGTTTTATTTTAATCCTCTGAAATTTCGAATTCTAAGCTAGTCAAGGATTTTGTAATATTTCTGTTTGTGTTGAAATTGCACAACTGTAAACTTGGCACAATGGTTAGTTATCTTCATTTCGGTTTTCCAACAGTGTTTATATCCTAAAGGGAGGAGAATGTAAAGACTTTCTATATTGAAGAGTGAAGGTATGAATACAATTGACGTGCTGAAATAAATAATAATTCGAAAACATAAAGCGATTTAAATAAAGGAAGCTAATAAACATATTTGATCTGTTTTAATAAGGTAATTTAAAGGCGCTTCAAATCACAAGAAGCACTAGATTCTTACTTTTACACTAATATCATCGTCTCGAAAAACAAGGGAATGTTTATATATACAATGAACTCTCACTTTTACGCCGCCTCATTTATGCGCCTTTTTCATTTATACGACGATTTTAAATGGTTCTAGCACATTCCATAGCAAAATAATGATAGTATCGTTCGTTTATGCGTCGCTCTAAACATAAATATTTCACTTATGCGCCGAATTTTCCTTAAAATGTATAAATTTTTTTTTTATTTTCTTTAAAAAATAAGCATTTTTCTTTACTTTCCTCTTTAATCTTTCGTCTTTATTGCTCACGGAAGGCATTTTTTCCGCATGAACTAGAGTTCGGAGAAGAACAATTCTCTATTATGCATCGTTTTAAATTGAACAGTTTGTAATTAGGTATGTTACAACTTTTGTTTTCTCTTAATCATTATAGTTACGTTTGTAATTGCCAAACTATAGTAATATGTCCCTTTTCTGTGGAAACATTCATATTCACTCTCTCATTAGAACCTATGTTGAGTTTTAGTCCTTTAAGTAGGCTTGTTCACTTATACGTTTCTCTCACTTATGCGCCTTTTTCTATTGGTCTCTAGGGCAGGCGCATAAGTGATAGTTCAATGTATGTAATGGTGTAAGCTACACATGTAGTAGCTCAAGTTTTCTTCTTTTTATCTAACAAAATTACGAAATGCGGGGCATGCATCTTAAGTGAACCAAAAAGGGGTTTTGCAATATTTTCAGAAGTAATATTGGGAAACTCTATCATTAAATGGTGTGAAAAACGGTAGATACCTAGCATTAAACATACCATTTTCGCACAACGACGTTTTTGAATTTTCTCTTTGGAGACATTTCCTCACACCCCCTTATATTCCCATTTAAAATGAATTGCTTTCATTTTAATGGTGTTCATTTTAAAGTTGTAATAAATTCGCTATTAAAAACTATTTAATGCGTTTCCAACACGTGTTCTTAAATGATTTGATTTTAATATTTTCATTTTTATTTCCGGTTGTACATGCATTTAAGCCTTTTGAATCAGTGAATGAAGTTTAGCGAAGGGAAAAAAATGGGTATTTTAGAATGATGAGGGCACAGGTTAAATTATTTATAAAATTAAGGTTTTATTAGGAGCACTTATTAGTTTCTCAGTTAAGGGTACCAATTTAACAATTGCTTTTAAAAATATATTTTCCTTTATGGGCACGTGTAAAAATTGTCTACTAACCAAACGTGATGCCGAATATTTTAACAAACTTTGAATCACTCGAAACTGTGTTAAGATCTAAACAAATTTGAAAGAATGAGTATTTTAACTTTAAATCCAACCAAAATTTAATAAAAAGACCTATTTATTTAAACACCTCAAAGCATTTTAATGAGAACTTTTTCTTTATTTATTATACTGACCAAGGACGCAAAGTTGTTTATCCTTCATTTCCCATTCCCTTTTCCAGAGTCACTTTTCCAATCAATCACCTTTCGGAAACCAGCTAACTGCCCTGACAGTATTTGCGATAAAATTCCTATCACGTATTTTTTGAAATAAATTAGTCCCTTGGAGCGTAATCTAATAACAAAAAGGTAGCCGGTAAAAGATTGAGGCATTACAAAGAGGTATGCAAAATAATCGTAAAATGTTTCATTTACAACAATTTTAATTACTAAGTTTTTTCTTAGTTCTCCCCTTTTTACATAAAATGGAAATTATACGCGTTTCTTTTTTAACTCGTATTATAAACGCACTTTAACGTAACGTAAAAATAAGTTAATAAGTGAAAAAAATAAGAAAAGGAAGCTCACTGAGTTCACTCATGAAAAATGTGTAAAACAGGAATCCTGACCTGAATATTTTTTTTCATTTTAGAACGCAATGTTTTGCGAGGCCATTGATTTTCTCTTTTAGAGAAAACAAATACTATTTGTAATAGTTATTTACAACGCAGCTTCTGAACATTTATTCAATATTTTTTGACTAATATATATCTGATTTTATATACTATTATTTGAAAGGGAGAGGCGTTACAATATGCCACACAATTAACCTAAATGTCAAACTAGCCAATTAATAATAGTTCATAAACCTTGTCACATTTAGATGTTTGAATATTGAAAACTATCATGACTTTAGTCGTGAAATGTATATTGCAGTGTATTTTATGCAAGATAAGTCCGGGCTAACAATAAAATTTGCGAAAATTGGGCTGTTTCACATTAAAAAAAAATTATGACTTTTTTTTTCCAAAAAAAAAAAAAAAAATCTTAAAAGAAGATAAGTTACTGTTTTATTTTTGCTGCTGACGTCACATGTGAGCAGGTTGGAATTAGAAAAAAGGACATTGTATAGTTGACAATTAGGATCGGATTTTATATCTTTCAGAAATCCAACAGTGTTGCTGCGTCAGCCTGGCTTTCAAACCCTGTTTCACACCGAAGTTTCTTCATTTGTGATGTCATACGAGACCTCGCATTGTTTTGTAAATCGGACATTTAGAAAAAATATAATTAAAAGTTGGCTGTTGGGAAATTGAAAGTATTTTCTGTCCCAATTTATTATTTTTTGCATATTCTTTCAATATAAGTGACCCCCCCCCCTAAAAGTAATACTTTTGACTAAAGCCCCCCCCCCTTTCCGTCGTTGGAAATTATATTTTGCGAGATTTTTCGTTGATACGAAAGGAATATTTAATAATAAATATTAACTAGCTAACTGAAACTGTTATCTAGTTAATGTAAATCAGTTAACTGAAAGTGTAAGTGAAACGAACTCATCGAATAGAGTTATGTATTGTTACCTAAGTTGTTTTCTTAAGAAGTAATGAGAGAAAAAGCATTTCAACGCTATGTAAAATATAAATATGCGACAATGTTAAATTGTAAACTTGTTTCAGAAAATTGAATTACGGCTATTAAACTAAAAATGTTTCACAGAAAAACTAATTGATTGTAGCAAGAATGATTAAAAATAATGTTTTGTTTCAACACCATTCAAAGGGAACTTAGAAAGAAAAATGCATCGTCAATAAGTTAAGTTGAATTTCAGAAAAAAAATATATATGAATAAGTAAATAAAATAATAAGAAAATAATAAAAATAGATAAATAAAATAAAAAACAATTAAAATAAATAAATAGATGAATTCACAAATAAATAAAAAAACTTGGAATAATGTGACTGTAGAGAACGATATAAACGTTGTTTTGAATAAAAAGAATAAAATCTAAAAGAAATGAAATATCAGATAAAAACATTATCAATGCAACTAACAGGTTTTTGAAAAAAAAAAAAAAAGAAATTTGTCTCTAAAAAGTTAATATTTTTACAATCAAAAAACTATAGCCATAATGTGGTAGTTTCTTTTTCTTTTTAGAAGTGCTATTTTTTTCTTTTTTCGATCTTTTCAGTTTCATACTTTTTTACTCGGAATAGTATTTTGAATAAATTTCTACGTAACTTATCAGATTTTTTAATGTAAAATAATTACATAAAAATCACTAATAATTTGTAATATTAAGAAATTTATAAAACATTACATAAAGTTATGGTAAAATATTTATTTGCGGTGCTGCAAGATATATTAGCGATTGTATTAATAAATAAAATGTATTGTTGAATGTTTTCATATAAAAATAAATCCTATTATTTTATATCTGACAAGATAAAAATAAGCAACGCATTCTAAATAAATTCGATTAACTATCTTTACTGAAAAAAATTCTTCAGCTTTGTATGGTTCAATAAATAATCATCCAGAAATACAGTATCTGATTATTTAAAACTAATAAAACATTTCAAAATTATGTAGAAATGATGACATGTACAAAGAATATGCAGTTCGAAAGGAAGTACAAAAAAAAAAAAAAGGAGAAAGGAGGTTACAGAATTTTTACATACGGAACAAAGTTCTGTCAAGAACTAAACGAGCCTACTTTCCCGTACATCGACATCGGCATTCTCGCATCTGATCATTATTCTCTTGATTATCTGAGACTGAAAATTATGTTAAACATACCTTTTTAGCACTTAGAGCTGATTTCGAAAAGCAAAATATACCCCTCTCATCAGATGAAATAGACACGTAAAAAGTAATTAACAAATAAATAAAGTTTTGTCGCGAATTTTAAAGAGTGTAACTGTTACAGTTCCTCCGTAGAAAAAATCCTCCATCGTTTTCAAAAAAAAAAAAAAATAATAATAATAATAATAAAATAAATAAATAAATAAAAGTACAAAGAGCATCAAAACACATTCAAAGAAAGAAAAAAAAAACTCGTCCTTTAATAAAATGTCTCGAATTTCACTTTTAATTCGTTGCCAGTTGTTAAATATAAATAAAAAATAAAATGTTCTCGTTTTGTTTTGTTACAAAAAAAAATCGTCTGCAAAAAAAAATAATAAAAAATAATAATAAATAAAATAAAACAAATGAATAAAAAAACAAAAAATCGTCTGCACAGTCAGTCTTTTTTTTTTTTTTCTGAGCTTGCATTTCCGTCATGTTTGTGGAGTCGGAGTCGGAATCAGAGTCCTCACAGAAGATTACTCAGAAAAGTACTTTACAAACATTATTTATCAAAACAATTTTCTTACAAAGTTAGTTTGAAGGAAATCCGACTTTAAGTTCAGGATCAACATTCAACTTAAATTCCCCGCAGACGCTAATGTTAATTTTTTTTCTGAACGGTTCAATATTAAATGAAAAATGGTTCAAATCAAAAAGCGAAATATGGGAATGTATGGGAAAGCCTCTCCGAGATCTTTCAAACAAAAAAAAGTTTATTCCATTCGGACAGTTCACTCAAAAGTTATTAGGTGGGAAAAGGTTGCTTGAACGGTTCAATGTTGAACGAAAAAATGAACCAATGGAAAATTCAAATCGGTAATGAAGTATCCTTGCTGAGATCCTTCGAACACAAAAAAAAAGGTTATTTAAATCGGACTGTTCAATCAAAAGTTATTAGGGGTGACAGCTTGATTGAGCGGTTCAATGTTGAACGAAAAATTGTTCAAATCGAAAATGTAAATACGGGAATGAAGTATCCTTGATAAGATCTTTCTAACAAAAAAAAGTTAGTTCAAATCGGATTGTTCGCGCAAAAGTTAGCATCGCGGGACAGGTTGTTTGAACGGTTCAAAGTTGAACCAAAAATTGTTCAAATCGAAAAATCAAATATGGGAATGAGCTGCACTCGCCGAGATCTTTCGAACAAAAAAAAGTTTATTCCATTCGGACGGTTCACTCAAAAGTTATTAGGTGGAGAAAGGTTGCTTAAACGGTTCAATGTTGAACCAAAAATGTTCAAATTGAAAATTTAATAACAGTAACTAGGTGACCCGTGCGGAATTCCGCAAAAAAAAAAAAAAAAAAAAAAAAAAAAAAAAAACTCTAAACTTAAAATTTAATACGACAATTTTTATTGGCTTCATTTGCACAACATCGCCATCTACTGCCGTCGTTCTGACAACTTTTCAAAGAGATCAAAGACACGTTCACTTTTACAACTACTACAAAAGTGATACCCTATTAAAATCAAGTACCCAAGGCTACTACTAAACTAAATACTAACGTTATCGTAAAACTACCATAGTATTTTGAAACAATAAAAGTTACAATTAAGGTTTACCGAGCTAAGCCTTGGCTTTAAATGTCGCATTTAAAATTGATTTGAACAACAATGTAACGATTTTGACAGTTGAGCAAAAAATTTAACTTTTTCAAACTTCAATCGCTTATAAGTCGCTTAAACGTGGATTTTCGAGATTCTCGTTACGCGGCGCTAGCGGAGAAACGTTCTAAAAAACGCATTTTTTTTAATCTTTCGAATGAAATCAAAATGGAGACGATACGACAATTATTTCGCTAGATAGAGTCAATTTTGTGCCCAAAAATTGAAGTTCGAATAAAAAACGAACCGACACTTTTTAGAGGGTGGGTCTAATTTTCGTCAATAGCTCGCGGGATAAGCTTCAAAATCATAAATTTTCTTGCAATTCGATAAAGAAATGAGCGAGTTTCGACCGGGTATAGGATTCGGCTTAGAGAAATAATATATGGAGATAAAGTATCCTTGCCGAGATGCTTCGAACAAAAAAAAGTTTGTTTAAATCGGACTGTTCATTCAAAAGTTATTAGGGGCGACAGCTTGTTTGAACGGTTCAATGTTGAACGAAAAATTGTTCAAATCGAAAATGTAGATACGGGAATGAAGTATCCTTGAAAAGATCTTTCGAACAAAAAAAAGTTTGTTCAAATCGGACTGTTCACTCAAAAGTTAGCATCGCGGGACAGGTTGTTTGAACGGTACAAAGTTGAACTAAAAATTGTTCAAATCGAAAAATCAAATATGGGAATGAGCTGTTTTCGCCGAGATCTTTCCAACAAAAAAAAGTTTGTCCAAATCGGAATGTTCATTCAAAAGTTATTAGGGGGGGACAGACCGACCGACCGACCGACCGACCGACCGACCGACGCACAAATTCCCCATCTCAATACCCTACTTTCAAATTTTTAATTTTTCGATATTCATTTCAACTTTTTATTTTTTTAATTTGGCGATATTTTTTGGACTTGGCGATATTTTTTTAACTTGGCGATATTTTTTGGACTTGGCGATATTTTTTAGATGCATTAAGCTACTTTTAATACTTTTTTCGTCTTTCTTTTATTTTTAACGGGAAAGTAGGCTAAAAAGCAGTAGAAAAAACTCTTTTTTTTTTTCGAAATTTTAAATGAAAGTAAAAAGCAACGAAGAAAATCTCTAGTCCTTAAATACTCCCCTTTTATTGCAATATATTTTGTCAGGAAAAAAACAAATAAGTCAGCATTTTCATTCCAATGCATGTCTTTTTACATTTAAATTGCACTTCAAACTTTTTTGAGACAATACCACTTTTATTAGCTATCCCGCATTTGAGTCCAGACTAAAAAAAAACATATAGCCGCTCATTTTGAAACAAAACAAAGATTTCAAAGTCCATCTTGATGTGTTCCGATGACTGGAATGGTTTTGGGAGCTTTAGGGCGGAAATTCCCATTTCTCCTGGTGCCCATCAGTCGGGATGAATTTGGCGCTCGGCCAGACGTGATGGCTATCATTTGCCCAGTAACGCGGCCATTGTTGCGTGGGGCCTTTTTTTCCTCCATTGGCTGACCTATAAAGTCTCGAAAATATTCAAGGTTATTTTGCTGTGGGTTCTCCTCTGTTTTGGCTATTGAAGTTGCAGTCTGTGGAAGAAATAAATTTATGTTCAAATATTTTGGCGTTTGTGTGGTTATTACTTTGAGAGGGATTGCTGAAACGTGTATAAATTATAATTAATTTATGAAAACGAAAAATAATTTTAAAATAATGGGAAAGGGCCGTACTTAATGCGCTAATGTCTTTAAAAAGTTTTGAAATCAATCTTGCTTCAAACGTTGAAAGTAGAAAGAGCTACTGGCTGTGTAAAATGTTTCAATTTTCGGAAAGTTTTTCTGTGTTTTCTCTTCTGTTTTGGCTATATGAGTCGTAGTTTTGTTTAAGAAAAAAAGTATGGTTAACTATTTTTGCATTTTTATGATTATTACTTTGAGAGGGATTGCTGAAACGTGTATAAATTATAATAAATTTAAGAAAACGAAACTAAATGTAAAAATAATGGGGAAGGGGCGTGTTTGATGCTTTAATATCATTAAAAATGTTCTAAATCAATCTATCTTCTTACATTGAAATTGGAAAAAAAGCTAATGCCTGGGTAAAAATGTTTCATTTCTCGGAAAGACCAGTTTCGTATAGTTTATTGTATTCATGGGTGTTTGTATGTGAATGATTTTTTGTGGATGCTTTAAATGAAAACATAACGTACGTGATTGAGCGAAATTTGGTATACATAATTCTGACTGATTCATTTTTCACATCAATCGCTGCTATGGACGAACTTTTTATCATAAAGTGTGACACCTATTCATCAAGAGGTAATTCAAGAATTCAAACGAAAAATGGCAAATTTTTTATTAATGTTTCGTACCAATTTCATTTGAAGGGTCTAATGGAAAAATGACCTAAATACCTGTTTGACGGAATCTTTACTTTTTTTCCATTAATTTTATTTAACAAAAATGTTAATTTTAACCAAAATCTACCATCTGTATTTCTACACTGTTTTGTCAAAATAATATTTTTTATAATTTATTTTACTTTAAAATTGTTATTTAAGAATTCTTGAATATTGTTTTCTTCGAAAAAGGGGTCGGAGTCAAGAGCCTCAGGCTTTAAATTCTATGAGTCGGAGTTGGTTACTTTTATTCCCAAGTCTACATTTCTCTCATGGTTTCTAAGTTGGAGTCAACGGCTCTAAAAATCGAAGAGTATTCGTCAAAAAGTTCCTTGGTTGGTCTTAGAATTCTTTGCAGCCGCCAATAGTCGTGTATATTTTTTGAGCTGTTCAAAATTGAACCGAAAAATGTTGAAACAAAAAGTGAAATACGGGAGTGAGGTGTCCTCACTGAGATTTTTTGAACCAAAAAGTATGTTTCGAGCTCATTGTGCTCGAAAGTTTCGTATTCCATGCTGATGAAAGCACAATAAGCTCGAAACAGCTGTCCATGGATCGAAATAGCTGAGTTGGCGGTATAATGCATGTTTCTGCCTTAGCCCTTGCTTAGAGGCGGTTACTCACTGCTTTATACAAAAAGTATGTGTTCGAATCCGACTGTTCGCTCAAAGGTCATTAACCCGCGATCACTCGCGCTACTTTGCGTCACACAAGCACTCGCGCAGGGCCTCGCAGGCCCGGAGCGGTTTTTTCCAGGAAATTGAGTTCGTAAAGCAGAAAAATTATGTTTTGAACACTAAATTTTAATCACAAAGTCTGCAACCTCTTCATTTCATCTTTATAACTCAAATTGCTACTTTGAGTCACACGAGCACTCGCGCCGGGCCTCGCAGGCCCGGAGCGGTTTTTTTCAAGAAATTGAGTTTTAAAGCAGAAAAAAATTGTGTTTTGAACACTAAATTTTAATCACAAAGTCTGCAACCTCTTCATTTCATCTTTATAACTCAAATTGCGAAGCATTTTGCAACCTCTTTCTTCGCGTTCTCAATGCAGAATGAGAAACGCGAGTACTCGCGCCGGGCCTCTGAGGCCCGAACCGATATTTTTTGGGGGAAAGAGGGTCTGTTTATTCCTGAAAAACATGTGGTCAGTAAGAAGGTGACCCTGAACGCAGCTACTGTGGACCTCGTCCATTTCCGGTGAAGGAGCGATTTTTGGCAGCGAATTTAAATAATGACCGGGCCTGAGAGGCCCCGTGCGAGTGCTCGCGGGTTAAAAGAGGGGAACAGATAGATAGACCAACAGACAAAGATCGGCAGACACACATTTTCAGCGTTTCAAATCTTGTTTTTCAATTTTTCAATTTTCAGTATTTATTAATTACATTTATTTATTACGGTTTTTTTCTGGGGGGAGGGGGAGAACTTAGCGATATTTTAAATATTGATCAAGTTACTTTTCATTCTTTTTTCATTTCACTTTTACGGGAAGGTAGGCTAAAAAGATGAATATCCATTCCTACCTATCGGAATTTTTTACTTTCTAGACCAAAACGGTTTAAACAATCCTGGTTTCTTGTTTCATTTATATCATTTGTAAGACATTTACTTTGCTGTAACCCGTAGATAAACTTTACGATGCATTGTTACGAGCTGTAATTATTTAATGAATCATTTTACTACCTAGATAAAGGTTTTATTAATTTCAATCTCAGTACCCTAGAATAATTTCTCCTACTTTTATTACTATTTGATTTCAGGTTACTGATGGGTAATATGTTATCGGATTTTAAAGAACACCAATGTGTGTTCAAATAAGTGTTTGGAATCGAGATATGATTTTTAAATGAAAATTTAATGGTATAAAAGTCTGAGGGATAAATTCCGAATTAAACATATTTCTTTAAAGTGTTCATTAGCCAATTTTCTTTATTAATTTTAAAAACGGGGAAAAGTTACAGTTGAAAATGTCACTTTAAAAAAGAAAAAAAATAACTGGAGTAATAAAAGATAAAATAAAAACTAAGTTCATGAAAATATTTTCAAACATGTTTTGGTTGCGCTGTTGATACGTGTGTAACTTTTTTTCTGCTCAGAATATTGTTGCTCAGCGACAGTTTGCATGTGCCTATTTTTATTATTTTTTATTTGGATCAAACTGAATTATTATTATACAAGTAATAAATATTATTTTGAAACATTAGTAAAAATGGATCGCGAAAGAGATAAAAATGTTCCACTAAGTACATATGGGTAACAAAGGACTTTGTATAGACTTTGAGTCTATATCAGTTTTTAAAGTAAAATGACAATTACTGACGTTGGAGTGGATATGAAGAAATTAATAAAATTTTTTAAATGTTTTTGTTTTTTTCACCTAAATTCAAAAAATAATTTAAACAAGCGGTGCCTTTTTGCTTCTCTATAACATAATGTTAGAGCAAATTACTAATGTGTGAAAATTAGTTCGAAGTTTAAACATAATCACTTGGATAGCGGTTATATTTGGGCGGACATTTTTCTGCCGAGTACTTAGTGTTCTTTTTTTTCTACTTTAAGAGCGCCCGGTTCTCAATTTCATAGTTTCTATAGTTAGTGCGATTTACAGTTCTATCATCTAGCTATTTCATCACAGCAAAATAATTCACTTATCAAAAGTTATTTAGCATTTAAATTAATCAAACGAATGGTCCAATAAATGTCTGAGGGTTGATTTTTGATGGTATGTAAATAATCATGAAATAAAGCGAAAGACTTCATAAAATTAATAAATGCATATTGTTACGATCCGACAACATTTTGTTCAATCAATCAATTGCTCGATAGCTATTCAATTAATCATTTAATCAGTTATTCGTTTAATCAAGAAGAAATTTATTCATGAGTTTTCCCATTCACTATTTTTTTATATTTACTTAGTTATTTGACTTCATTTTTTTCCATGTACTCACTGAGTTATGCTTTCAGTTACTTATTTATTCATCCTCTTTCTCATTCATTTCGCATTAATTCATCATCTTTTTACTCATTAAATAAAAGGAATCAATCTGAGAAATCCATCATTTAACTTTTCATTCATTTATTCGTAAACTTTTAGCCGAACGCTTAAATTAAAAAATAAAACTTCTGTAAAACATCAATTATATCTACTTGCTTTCCACCTGAAACGGCGTAAAAAGAAAAACATTAGTTGAAACTTTAATTTATACGTGCATGAAAACATGGTTCTTATTTAAAAATGTTCTTGCTTTCAAGAAAAAAAAATAAAGTACAAAATTATGGAGTGGAGGTTCAATAAATAAAGAGAGGTTTGTATAGGTACTTTTTTTACTTCCAGAATTCAAGGAACCATATATCTAATTCATACTTAAAATACGAGTTTTTCAGATAATGAATAAAACATTTAATTAGACTAAAATACTAATTTCATGCTACAAAGGCAAGTATTTTTGAACGAAATACGTATTTACTTAATGTTATACAGCCATTTTACGTAATTTGAATATTAAAAAAAAATAAATATTAGAAACGCTGCCACAGCAATTAGAAAAATTAAAATTTTATGCCGCCTTACCTAATAAATATCGAAAGGAAAATTAAAATATTTACGAAGAGAGAAAGAACATTTAATTTGCAAGTTCGAAATAACGGTTTCAAAGTAATTGAGAATATGTTCATTTCTGTAAAGTATTGCAGTGAGAATAATTTTCGACCAAAATAACTTTTAATATGATTTCGTGCAGTAATTTACATTACTATTATTATATCGGGAAGTTTCAAAAGAAAGAAACGCATCAATGCTTGCCATTTTGCATATTTATTTAAACATTTAAAAAGAGAATACTAGAAGCTTCGTTACAGTAATTTGAAAAAAATTTAATTCGTGCCGGTCTTTCCTGCTAAATATACAAACCAAACTTGAAATATCAACGAATGGTGAAAAAATATTTAATTTTCATGTCTGAAATAACATTATTAACTCAGTAATTTAGCTGCCATTGGGCTTCATAAAATACTGGGAAGTTGACTAAATTTTACGAATGAACACTTAATGGTGATTTTATGTAAGACTTTGCAACTACTGTTATAAAATTTGATGTTAATAGATATCATCTCAATTTTGAAAGTTTGCTTTTTTTACTTAAAATAAAGACATTATTTTGTTTGATTAGGTTTTCTTGTTTGGAGATACATTTTGAGAATTTTAGGAAAAAAAGATTCAACTGATATTGAAGGTAAATTGACATTCCAATGTTAAACAACTAAATTCATCCCCAGAATAGGGATGAATTTAGCTTTAATTAATGTATTTTGTAAATTATGGCTATTATGAGTTTGGCTTCAAGAAATCATCGAGGAAAACAAATTAAAATGCCTAAATAAAATAAGTGAGTTGTTTCATACTTTCAACAGCTCGTAAACTAGCTTATTAATGACTGAAATGGAATAACAGATCCCTGAGCAAGATAAGAAAGTAATGTATGCTTAACCCATTAATGCCTAGCGTCCCTTTTTAGGGGCGGTCCAAAAAGTGTGTTTGAATTTTCCAAAAATGAACATTTCAACCAAATATTAGTTTTATTATTACTTTGATATTGTTTCAATTCATTAGTAACAGATTGCAGTACATGACCATTGTAAAGTGTGTTCTGTTGCTGTTTTATTATGATCTTTATCAAGAATTACATCGTTCACAATCTTAAGAACAAAAGGCTGTTTTGAAATTATTAACAAAATCTCAGTTTATGCTGATTGCTGCTTTTATTTCTCCTTATAAAATGTCTTTTTAGATATTATATCGTAGGCAGAAAAAACATTTTAGTGAAAAAAGTATGCACCCTCTGGTGCTTAGCTTCCCTTTTTAAGAACGATTTTTCTTTTTTTAATTAAAAAAAAACATTTTTTACATGATATTTTAAAATTATTTTTCCTGTCCATTAAACAATATTTTTAACAAGTATACCAAATATCTTTGGAAAAAAAATGTCATTCATTAATAGGTTAAACACAAGATTTATTTGAATCGGATAAAAATTATTTGTTTGTATTTGTGCTGGAAGTCCATGTTCGATAAAAGATTTCCGTGAAGTATAGTTCATTTTGACTTGAAAATAGCTACCGTTACTAAATCGGAAAAAGTCAGGCAGATAGGAAGCAAATTCTGTTAGCATTTTTAATAAGTGTTCTTACGTGTTACAAAAGTTTATTTCGTCATAAAAATACAAATGATTTTAAAGAGAAGATACCTTAAGAGAAGGTACCTTAAGAGAAGAATATTTTCATAATATTATTGAGTATAATGCAACGAAACGTAAATCACTTGGCGTTTAATCGATAACTCTAAATAGTGTCTGATTTCAAGTCAATAATATAAGAAAATATTAGCACTTTATTTCTGAATGTTGAAATCACATACACACTTCTCTATCAGCTATAACCTATAGCGCACTCAGAAAATTGAAACATTTTTTTATACAGATTACACATGAATCTGAATTTGCATTATTATGATGCGATCTATTAGTATATACGAGCGAATTATTACGAAATGAGCCAATATTCCACCACGTATAATTTAACTTCTGAAACCTCTGTCTGGATCTATGAATAAAACATGTAAATTGTTCATTAAAGACTTCATTGATTAGGTATTCTTCTGAAGGGAATTATGTGGAGTAAGATCTTTAACAAAAGACATTTTGAGTGCATTATGTATGTTAAGAAGACGTGGATACCTATATTATAACGAGCATATTTCAACACCGAGCATTCAGAAAGATGTTAAAAATAAGTACCACATTATTGCAATTTATTAGTGTAAGGAAACTAATAATTATATTCTATGTAAGTGAAAATGAAAATATGAGTTGCTGGACATTTTATAAGGCTTAATCATCACTTGCTGACTTGGAGTTTTTATTCCGATTACTACTGCTTTGTTGATTTAATGTTGAGATAATATGCGGGGCATGTTGTATTGAAGGGGGCAGAAAAAATGTCAGTATATTTTCTTTTCTTTATTTAACCTTAATAAGTTAACTCTGTATACAAATTTTGTTGTGGAAACAGGGAAAACTCTTGTTCTACGATACCGTGGATAGAGGTTTTGTTAATTAAAATGATGCAATCCATACAGCAGAAAGTAAACTGTTTTGGGATTCCACAAAGCATCATCCTTTAGCGTCTTTTAAATACATTTTTGAACGAAACTTGGTAAAAGCTCACAGAAGGGTCAAAGGATAAGTTAGTGGGTGAAACAGTTTCTGGTCCGTTTTACCACAAGAAGGTAATTCTTATGGTGTGTATCTTCGTGTAAAGCGAAGGTAATTCGCTTTATTTGAAGAAACGAGTTTTTGAGATATTTAAAGATACGCATTTGGATTCTTTATTGACAATAACTAAACTCTGAATGTTAACGTTTCTTTTTCCGTGATTCATTTTCATCCAAAACTAAATAAAAATGTTGTACAAAAAAGATAAAGTACAACAGGTGACAAAAAAGCCAATAAATGAAAATTTCAATTTTCTGCTGTATATGCTATCTTAATATTACCAAATAATGGAAAAGATCGTTTAACTTGTAACATTTTTTTTGCTGTATGCTATCTTCGTCTCATAATCATGACAAAGAGCATTTAAACTCATAATGCGATAGAAAATAATTAAACTTATTTCGTAATTTTCGTTTTTTTAAAGTAGAGTTGCAACGTAAAGAAAATATAATGTAAACAAATGTTTCTTAAGAAATGCTGACGTTTTGTTTTTAATTGATACGTCAGTAATTAAAAACATTAGTACACTTTTTGTAGTTGTTCTTATAGCGAATCAATTTGTATACAGTACGCAAGCATGCCAAACTAATTCTTACATTAAATTTACATTTGCAGTACTTAATTTACAAGCAGTAAATTGATAACGACATAAAAAGACAATTGAAAAACTTGGTAAAACATGTTTTACGTCACTACTACCTGTTTTATGCATATAACGTAACTTCATGTTTGCTCAAATGCAGAAAATGTCATTTTAACCCATTTATGCCCAGTATCCTAAAAACGGGACGCTTGTTAGTATTATTCAACTTCGCAGAGATGGCCTATGACTCCTCCTTTTTTCAGGATTGTCCATTTTTAGGAAGGGGTGATACGCAGATGAAAATTGAGGAATGGGATTCACAATTGCGGCATTGGTTATAAAGCTTGAATACGTCACCTTTCTTACCTTTAATTGGTCTCCCAATTTGATAAATTAGCCAAAGTGGAAACTATTTTAATTTTTGCACAATCGAGAAAGATTTCTCATTGGATACAAGAAAGTAGGCGGGTCTTGGTTTTATATCTTTCCGCAGTCATTGGCCATTGACTGCAACGCCTCCAACTGTTCATTTAAATTTAAAAACAAAATGGTAACATAAGTGTTGCAATAAAGAAAGCAAAGACTTGTTTTCCCTTCCTCGCCAAATGCAGGTGTGGCTCGAAAAATTATTTAATATTTCATAAAACTTATCACTTCGCCAAAATGTCGCTAAACTTGCAAATATGGCACACTGGAGTTTCTTCCTTCTCTACCTATTTTAAGGAATGGACTCGTTTTCTCATTTGATTGACACCGGCCAATTCGTCACGGTTGAATAATAACTGCAGACAAAAACCTGTAATGGGTGTATCCTTTTACCAAAGCTGTTTTTCACAAGTTAAATAGTCCTTCTTGAGAAAAAAACCAGTTAGAGCCACTATTTGGACATCATAGTTTATTTATTGATAGCTATTTTCAGACAAATCAGTCAAGCAACGATCTAGCATGGGTAGCCACAGAAAATAAGTTTTTTTGCGAAGTTATTTTTCATAAAATTAAACTATTTTGAAATGATTTGTTTGAAATTGATTACAGATGCCTTCTGTAATGTTACTTTGCAAAAGTAAAGTCAAGTAAGGTCGTATTTTGCTCACACATCTGCAAAGTATAAACATGACGTTAAATAACTTAATAAATATGGCAACGGCGAACTATTAACTATTTTAAGCCTAAAATGTATATAAACCATTCCAAGGCTTCACTAGATAGCGTTTTATACAGGCTGCTTCATTACTCAAAACATCAATGGTAAAGATTTGCCAGCTAGAGAGCGCTGTTTGAGGACCACCCAAATGTTTGTTTACATTTATTAGCTTGTTGTTTCTGCTGTAGAAAGTGATGTTTATCCTATCTTTAAGGGTTAAAAAATATTGATATAGTTAACTGAAGTGGAGTACAGAGTGAATTGATGCCGACGGCCTTATTAGTACTGCTTTTTAGGGGAAATAAATTCACTTTTCAGGTAAAGTTGGTCGCAACTCATGATTCAGTCATACGACATTCATTCATTGTTTACTTTCTTCGAATTAGCAACATATAGCAATGGCGTTCAATTTTGACATCTCTGCATTAATAAAATATACGCTTATATTCGCAGCCGATAAATAAAAATGTAGCAATGAAATAATATTGTTCTATTTACTATTTTGTTTCATTATTGTTGCTCACACGATCTTAATTGCTACGCAAAAGCTCAGATGTTCATTTTGATAGCGTTGACCCATCAGAGCGATAAATGGCGAATCTATTCGTCGAGACATTTCATTTTGATGCCCCAGAATGAATGCCCTGCAATGAAGCGATTGGTGTTCAACGGAAAGACGATTGACAATAAAACATATTAATTTCTTTAGTAACAACGAAATGAGCATATATAATCGCTTGGTACTAAAGAGCAAGTACGAAAAAAATAAACAAAACTACAATTTAACGACGACCAACTGTAAAATTTTGTTTTCATTTACACAAAAGAAAAAGGTAATGTTCTTTTTATGTTAAATTTCACACATTGATAATATTTCGATAATTGGGAATCTGGTGTGGTTGCCAAATTTTTGGCGATAATTACTTTATTTTGTTGCTCTTTAGTTTATGTTTGCGAAGGAAGTATTTCCCTCGCTCATAAATTGGCCACAAAGATTTAACGCCAATAGGGAAAGATAACCAGACTTCCAATCACCGAAATCTTCCCTTTTTTGTTTCTAATTTCACACATACGTTTAATACTTGAAAGTAAAAAAATGGGCCAACTGAAATAAAAGCTGCGAAATAATGTGAGAATTCTTAAAAAAAAACTCGCCAAATCAACTCTAAAAGCTCCATTAGCATGTAACATATTAACTTTAATAAATATATCGAGCCATTATTATCATTGAAATTTAAATTAAAATGCAAAATAAGAGTAAAGAAGCAACCATGAAGACGATGCAGACTTAAAATTTTAATCTTCGCTTAGGTGGTAAGAAAATACATCGCCAAGTTAAAAAACGTACCTATAACTGAAACGTACATACTACCAAAGATCTCGGTTATTGAAATATTCTCAAAAGCTTTACGGAGAACAAATTCTTGATGTGCTTTTCAAGATATTAGTGCCATAGTCCTTCCAAAATGTCCATTAAAATGTAAAAAAATCGCCAAATAAATTAATTTGACAATCTAAACTCATCAAAAGTTTTGATGGAACTATCGCTCCAAAATCGCCATTTATCGCTCTGCGGTGCCAGTGTCGTTTCATAGTTAATTAATAATTAGAATCAATTAAAATGAAAAATAATTCGCTAACTAATTAAAATAAGCCGTTAAAATGCAGAATAAACCAACAAATCGAACAAGCTATTAAATGACGTTAAAATATAATAAAATAGAATTGAATGCCAAATTGTAAAATTGTCGCCAACAAATTAAATTTTAATTTTGTCTTTTATTATCTGATTTGTATATAATGTTAGTTACCACAAAATTCGATAGATGTCGCTAGGCGACATCTATCCGTTTTTATCCCAAGGATTTTGATCAAATGAAGCAGCCTGTATAAAACGCTATCTAGTGAAGCCTTGACCATTAAAAGTAAGAGTTTTAAGCAGAGAAAAATTGAAAAAAATTGTGAAAATAAACTTTGGCATAAATGGGTTAAGGCTGTGGAAGAAGGCTTCAAAAATTTTACTTAAATTTAGCGTCCTTTTAAAAATCAGAAAATATACTGATCGTAAACTACGTAGTTATGCATAACTTTTTCATAAATAACAAAGATGAAGACAGTTTACCGAAACAAAAATTTTCTGGCTTCTTATGCAATTATTTATGGTTACTAGCATTTTATCTTTTGTACTGATGCATTATTGTTGGTAAACATCACATCAGTTTAAGAAAACGGGTACTTAGGATTTACTTGGTATAGATATTCAACTGAATATGCTTAAGATTTTAAGTTTTTTCTAAGATATTATTATCTAGCGTTGTTTCACATTTTATGTTTCAGTATTTGGAAAAAAAACATCGTTTTCAATTAAACTAAAATCTTCTGTAGTTTTTTTTTGTAAGTATCGCATATTTCACATGCCATACTAAGTAAAATCAAATAAATAATCATGCAAGTTGCTTCACAAGTTTTTTATTCCGCGTTTTTAAATTAATAAACTGTTTTGATGCTGTATTCATTGACATCTTTTGTCTTAGGTTAAATATCCCACTATAACGTCAAAGAAAGAAAATTAAGTTTAAACTAGATCAGAACCCATAATGTTTTTGGTTGCTTTTCAAGAAAAAGAAACTAATGGCAACTTGGATGCTATAAAAGTTAAAAATTTCAATATTCAATTTGAAATGCGTGTCAAAAGCGTAGGGAAGCAAAATATTTATAGCACTATGATTTTCATATTTTAGATTTTTTTGGAGTAGGACAGCAGAGTGACAAAAGTAGCGTAAACCTAAGTCAAATTAATGTTAGAAAGTAAAACACTTTGATTCTCTTGGTCTCTTTGAGATTAATACAGGAACCACTATTTCAACTCCTAAAATATTAATTCATCAATGAATTCACTATTAAAGTGGTCTTTACAATAGTACTGTCACTACAAGGATAAGACTTTTACTGAAGCAGTCAATAACCGAACTACTTTCTGGGGGTGTAGGCCGTGGGACTGAAAATGAAAAAAAAAAATGGAAAAATAATATTGTGAATGATACAAAAAACTCTACACTAATATACACTGAAGTGACAAAAGTCATGGGATAGCAATATGCAAATTTTCAGATGGCAGTAGCATCGCATAGAACAGGTATAAATGCGCAGTGCTTTTACAGAGCTTTCATTTCTGTTCAAGTTATTCATGTGAAGAGGTTTTAACGTGATGATGACCGCACGACGTGAATTAACAGACTTTGAACGCGGAATGTTAGTTGGAGCTAGACGCATGGGTCATGCCATTTCGGAAATCGTTAGAGAATTCAACATTCCCAGATCCACTGTGTCAAGAGTGTGCCGAGAGTATGAAATTTCAGGCATAACATCCCACCATGGACAGCGCAGTGGTCGACCGCCTGCACTTAAAGATCGAGACCGGCGACGTCTGCAAAGAGTCGTAAATTCTAACAGACAAGCAACACTGCGTCAAATCACCGTAGAAATCAATGTGGGACGTACAATGGACGTGTCTGCTAGAACTGTGCGGAGAAATTTGGATTTCTTGGGCTATTCCAGCAGAAGACCGACTCGAGTGCCTTTACTGACAGAACGACATCGCTTGCAGCGACTCTCGTGGGCACGTGAGCATATCGGTTGGTCCCTAGATGAATGGAAAACCGTGGCCTGGTCCGATGAGTCACGATTTCAGCTGGTAAGAGCCGATGGTAGGGTTCGAGTGTGGCGCAGACCCCACGAAGCCATGGACCCAAACTGTCAGCAAGGCACTGTTCAAGCTGGTGGTGGCTCCGTAATGGTGTGGGCTGTTTTTTCATGGCATGGACTTGGTCCTCTAGTGCGACTGGACCGAACATTGACTGGAAATGCTTATGTGCAGCTACTTGGAGATCACTTGCAGCCATTCATGTACTTCATGTACCCAAACAACGATGGGATTTTTATGGATGACAATGCGCCATGTCACCGGGCCACAACTGTTCGCAATTGGTTTGAAGAAAATTCTGGACAATTCCAACGAATGATTTGGCCACCTAGATCGCCCGACATGAATCCCATTGAGCATTTATGGGACACCATCGAGAGGTCTGTTCGTGCCCAAAATCCTGCCCCATCAACGCTTTCACAATTATGGACGTCTATCGAGACAGCATGGCTCAATATTCCTGCAGAAGACTTCCAACGACTTGTTGAGTCCATGCCACGTCGAGTTGTTGCACTTCGCCGGGCAAAAGGAGGGCCGACACGATATTAAGAGGTATCCCATGACTTTTGTCACTTCAGTGTATTGCCCATTACATTGCAACGGAAGAAAAAAAGAAAACCAGTAACTGCATCCTTTAAAACACTTTTGGCAGTAATCTGCGTTCCCTATAAAAATCTTCGACGGAACAATTACATGCAAATCAACAAAAAACTCTTCCACTTAAAAGTTTTTCTGAAGTTCTTCATTTAGAATTACAGATTATGCACTTTAATGTACTCTCCAGGATAAAATTTTTCTTATCTAAAAATTTGGGTATTTGTTTCGAAATGCTATTTTAAATGTTACCGTAATCACCTTAGTTAAAGTAATTATAGAATCCCTATAATAGAATAATTATTCGACAAGAAAAAAAAAGCTCAATGTTCTTTTAAAGAAAGTTTAAGCTTTAAAGAACAAACAAAGCATATTGGGTCCGATTGTTTAATTATTCTAATTAAGTAATTTAAATGATTGCGCATTTTAAGTTCGGCTTTTATCTTCACTGAAATTTTATTTCTTTAAATGTGATTGATCCTTTTTAGCTCTTGTTGAATCCTTTAAAGTTAGAGTAATTAAATTAGCATACAGGTAAATTATGCCTGTAAAAAGTTTTTTGGAATCTTCAGGAAGGAAAGTGGTATGCATGAATGTTTCTTTAGTTAAATTTAATCTGATTTTAATTTATTCAGGTGCTCTATTCTTGTTTTTTTATCTGCTATATTGTTCCATTTTAGCAGCTGAAGGATTTCTAAGTTTTTCTATTTGAGAGCTAAATAAAAAAAAATTGAACGGACTTAGGTTAAGTAATAACGCAACTAAATGGAGAATTTAAAATTATAGCTCATATTAAATAAATTTTTAGTCCCTAAAGCATAAAAACTGGGAAAATTATATTTTAAGGGAACGTAATGGGTTTGTTATAACCGAAATAACCTATATAACATGCAATTATTCGATGGGTTTTACTCCTTTGCTCATGTGAGATAGAAAACAAGCTGCCTTAAAAATCCGGACAATTTTAGGTACCAATTGAAAAAAGAAGAAAAAAAAAGACACGAATAAAAAAAATCTTTCAAGTATGATTCCTTTTTTTTCCTCATAAAAAGTGGATACTGGAGGAAGAAAGTAGCGGGGGACGTTTCCTGAAAAGAGAGCGTTATATGTCGCTTGGGAATCATGGAACCTTTGTAGAACTCTGTGTATCGAGGGTGTACTCTGTATGAAGGCATGGTTCTTTTAATATTGAAAAATTGGAATGCTTTTCGATTTGATTTGGAAAAGCTCTAAGAAAATGTTCTACACACTTGTTCTTCACTAGTGCTGAATTTAGAAAATGACTCTTGCACTGGCGAAAATTGTAAAAGGAAAATATAATGCTTAACTTATGTTAAACATGTACTATTCGCAGTAAAAACAAAACATTTTACATACTGTAGTCCGCCTTTGAACTGTTGGCATCCTATGGGAGAGGAAAAAACATTGAATTTGTAGGGAGTCCTAATTTGCAACCCATGCAAATCAGGACTTCCTTAATTTGTGCATTTCCAGAAATTCAGTGTGAGTAATAATAAGCAAATTCAACCGAAGCCTTTTTGTTACATATTATGGGAGACCTAAATATTTTATGAGCTTAAAATCTCTTTTTTGTAAGAGTATCCTACTTCACTCTTTACATTAGTTTAAAAATATAAATAAATATAAATATATAGTGCATTATTATTAAAACTTTTTTTATCCTATTCTTAACTTATTTCAACAGAATGAACACATTTTTTTTATATACACACATGCGCTTCAAAGTCACCAGTAATTATGACTACACATGGTTTAACAGGTTAGATTGGCCTCTGAAGAGCCCTCTGTTTTTGATCCAGACTAGACGCCAAGCAATTCATCGTTCAGCATCCCAGGTGTATTGATTTTAGCAGTAGCTTTTAGGACTTTGACTACGACCCATATTTAACAAGTCTCTGCCACCATTAGTAAATACCGTGGATCTCTGACCTACTAGTTGTCGAGCCCGGGACCCTCTGATTTCGAGTATGACGCTTTACCGATCGTTCCACTATATTTTCTTACACCGGGCTGATACTCAGGTTTCACAACCATTAATAAAAAAACAAAACAAAAAAAGGTGTGAAGGAGGAGGGGGGGAGTATATAGAGATCAAATTTAATGACTTTTTTCTCTAATTTTTAACATTCTTTAATTAACGTTTTGGATCCGGGCTATTCGTATGGAAGTTTTCCTTTCGAGATGGGTGGTACAGCTGTTGAACCTTAGATCTCTTTCTCTCTGACAACGGGAAGGTGCAACGGCAAGCACTTAGGTTTTATGACTTCGCGGTCCGAATACAAAGCCGTAATCCCCCAGTAAGGGGGGTATGAAATCTCGGAAAAATCCCCGGCTCCAAAGGGTAGAAGATTTCAACCCCGTCCTCAGAGGAAAAAAGACTTGCGATACAGAATATGTACCACCCGGTTCGTAAAGGTTAAATTTCTAATGCTTCTCAAAGTTAGACTAAAGAACATCTTCTTACATTTTAAGAAATTTTAGAATGCATTTTAAAATTACATTTTTAAATATGGCACATATATAAATTTGATATTTCCTCCACACAATGTTGCCTTGTTTATTGCTAAAATTGAACACATAGATTGTCAGTGACATCTTTTAAGAACTAGTTTTGAAGGAAAAAAAAAACGATTTGTACATTTAATTGTCGAATATCTGGGGAGAAGATATCAGTTGCTTTTACTCAGGGACCCTCAGACGACTTTTAATAAACGGAGCACCAAATTCAGTGTATATATTCAATAATGTGTAACCCTATTGTAATTAATATGAGATATTTTTGCAGATATGTCTTTCTATACTTTTATTAAAAATCTGACTGAGAAATTATATTTCATTCTAGTATCAATTTTTGTTAGAATGACTTTGTAATGCTGTCATTTATATAAAAAAAGTAAAGGACAAAAGAAGAAATAATAAAAGCAGAATAAAGTATGTTCTGGCGGGAACTTCTTTTGTATTACAAATTTTTGGGCATGGACTGGCTTTTTTTACAGACAAATAAAACATGGTTTTAAAGGGGAAGAAAAACCTCTTTTGTCAATGTTCTTTTCTTTTTCTAAATTTTTAAAATAATTATATTGAGGTGTTTATACTGTGCTTAGAGTTACCCTAAAAAGCATCTTAAATGTTTAGAACTGTCAGGATGTTTGTTCAAAATTAAACCTCTGAATATGGTATATATCAAATATATATTTTGCTCAATGTTGTCACTTCATGTTTTGCATAATGTAAAAAAAAGAATATAAAGTGCCAGTGGTACAGTTTTTATGGAACTATCATAAAATATATGCTTTTAAAAAATTAGAAGATATTAATTGAAAAAAAAATGCCTTGTGTATTGAATAGTCGACCATCTGGGGAGAAGAGATCAGTTGCAGCTGATCAGGGACCCTCAGACGACTTTTAAGAAATTAACACACAAGAGCATTGTTTATATTTAGGACTGTGTTATATGCACTTGTATTGATGCTTATTTTTTCTGTTTATTGCTGTAACCCTATTTTATTAGTGTGAGAATACACTGAAGTGACAAAAGTCATGGGATACCTCTTAATATCGTGTCGGCCCTCCTTTTGCCCGGCGAAGTGCAACAACTCGACGTGGCATGGACTCAACAAGTCGTTGGAAGTCTTCTGCAGGAATATTGAGCCATGCTGTCTCGATAGACGTCCATAATTGTGAAAGCGTTGATGGGGCAGGATTTTGGGCACGAACAGACCTCTCGATGGTGTCCCATAAATGCTCAATGGGATTCATGTCGGGCGATCTAGGTGGCCAAATCATTCGTTGGAATTGTCCAGAATTTTCTTCAAACCAATTGCGAACAGTTGTGGCCCGGTGACATGGCGCATTGTCATCCATAAAAATCCCATCGTTGTTTGGGTACATGAAGTCCATGAATGGCTGCAAGTGATCTCCAAGTAGCTGCACATAAGCATTTCCAGTAAATGTTCGGTCCAGTCGCACTAGAGGACCAAGTCCATGCCATGAAAAAACAGCCCACACCATTACGGAGCCACCACCAGCTTGAACAGTGCCTTGCTGACAGTTTGGGTCCATGGCTTCGTGGGGTCTGCGCCACACTCGAACCCTACCATCGGCTCTTACCAGCTGAAATCGTGACTCATCGGACCAGGCCACGGTTTTCCATTCATCTAGGGACCAACCGATATGCTCACGTGCCCACGAGAGTCACTGCAAGCGATGTCGTTCTGTCAGTAAAGGCACTCGAGTCGGTCTTCTGCTGGAATAGCCCAAGAAATCCAAATTTCTCCGCACAGTTCTAGCAGACACGTCCATTGTACGTCCCACATTGATTTCTACGGTGATTTGACGCAGTGTTGCTTGTCTGTTAGAATTTACGACTCTTTGCAGACGTCGCCGGTCTCGATCTTTAAGTGCAGGCGGTCGACCACTGCGCTGTCCATGGTGGGATGTTATGCCTGAAATTTCATACTCTCGGCACACTCTTGACACAGTGGATCTGGGAATGTTGAATTCTCTAACGATTTCCGAAATGGCATGACCCATGCGTCTAGCTCCAACTAACATTCCGCGTTCAAAGTCTGTTAATTCACGTCGTGCGGTCATCATCACGTTAAAACCTCTTCACATGAATAACTTGAACAGAAATGAAAGCTCTGTAAAAGCACTGCGCATTTATACCTGTTCTATGCGATGCTACTGCCATCTGAAAATTTGCATATTGCTATCCCATGACTTTTGTCACTTCAGTGTATCTTTACAGATTATAAGTGTTTTATAAGACTATACTTTCTCATTGAACAAATGACTTAGAAATTATATTTCATTGGATTACTATTATTATTTTTAATGACTTTGCGTGTGTTATTAAAACAGAAAAAAGAGAAAAGAAAAAAAAAAGAATATAAGATGCTCTGCCGGGAACTCGCGTTGTATTCCAAATTTTTAGGCATGGTCTGGTTTTTTTACAGACACATAAAACATTTTCTTTTTCTAATTTTTAAAATAATTATATCGAGGTGTTTATACTGTGCTTAGAGTTATCCTAAAAAGTATCTTCTTAAATGTTTGGAACTGTCAGGATGTTTATTCAAAATCAAACCTCTGAATGTGGTATATATCAAATATATATTTTTCTCAATGTTGCCACTTCATGTTTTGCATATTGTAAAAAATAAATATAAAGTGCCAGTGGTACCTACAGTTTTTATGGAACTATTATAAAAAATTTGCTTTTAAAAATTAGAAGAAATTAATTAAAAAAATCTGTATATTGAAGTCGACCATCTGGGGAGAAGAGGTCAGTTGCATCTGATCAGGGACCCTCAGACGACTTTTAAGAGATAAACACACAAGCACATTGTATATGTTTATAACTGTGTATTATACACTTGTACTGATGCTTCTTTCTCTCTCTGTTTATTACTGTAACCCTATTTTATTAGTGTGAGAATATCTTCATAGAATATAATTTTTTGTATAAGACTATACTTTTTCTTTGAAAATATTATTTGGAAGTTATATTTCATTCGAGCATCAATTTTTTTTTTGAATGACTGCGTTTGGGTCATTTACACAGAATAAACGAAAACAGAAATAATGATAACAATGAAAATAATATAGGATGCTCTTGTGGGAACTTGCTTTGTATTCAAAATGTTTGGCCATGGTCAGCCTTTTTTACTGACAAATAAAACATTGTTTAAGGGGAAGAAACCGTTTTTAACAATGTTACTTTCTTTTTCTAATTTTTAAAATAAATATATTGAGATGTTTGTACTTCTTAGAGTTATCCTAAAGAGTACCCTTCTTAACCTTTTAGAACTGTCAGGATGTTATTCAAAATTAAATTTTTGTCTGTGGTATAGATACATATTAAATGTATATTTTGCTTAATGTGGGCGCTTCATGTTTTGCATATTGTAACATATGAATATTAAGGGCCAGTGGAATAGTTTTCATGAAACTTCTATCAAAATATTAGTTAAACAAATTATTTAAAACAATCTGACTTGTTTATTAAACAGTCGACCAGCTGGGGAGAAGAGATCAGTTGCATCTGATCAGGAACCCGGAGTCGACTTTTAAGAAATAAACACACAAGCGTAGTGTATATATCGTCGGTACCATGCTAAATTAACGAATTTGAAAAATCGCTGTTTACAAGTTCAAATTTTACAAATGATTAAAATTAAAATACCTTCTAACGATAGTTTTACACTTAAAATATATCTATAAAAATTAAAAAAAAATAAATAAAAATCACCAAAAACGTCAGGTGGGAAAAAATTATATTCAGTGTTTTGGCTCTCTTAGAAAGTGCCAATTTTCACATTCGTTATTTTAGCATGGTGCCGACGATATTTAGGACTGTGTTAGATATACTTGTACTGATGCTTCTTTCTTTCTCTGTTTATTACTGTAACCCTATTTTATTAGTGTGAGAATAACTTTACAGATTATAAGCATTTTAAAAGACTATACTTTTTCTTTGACAGTATGATTTAGAAGTTTCATTTTATTCGAGCATAAATTTTTTTAATGACTTTGCGTTTGTGTCATTAACACATAAAAAAAGAGATAATGATAATAAGGAAAAGAATATAGGATGCTCTAGCGGGAACTCACTTTGTATTCAAAATTTTGTATCGTCTGACTTTTTCACTGACAAATAAAACATTGTTTAAAGGGGGGAAAAACAATCTTTTAACAATGCTATTTTCTTTTTCTAATTTTTAAAATAATTATATTGAGGTGTTTGTACTTCTTAGAGTTATCCTAAAGAGTACCCTTTTTAACCTTTCAGAACTGTCAGGATGTTATTCAAAATTAAATTTTTGTCTGTGGTATAGATATATATCAAATGTATATTTTCTTAATCTGGTCGCTCCATGTTTTGCATATTGTAAAAAATGAATATTAAGTGCCAGTGGAACAGTTTTGCTGGAACTAAAAGTATTAGTTGTAAAAAAATATTTAAAATAATCTTACTTTTTTATTAAACAGTCGACCATCTGGGGAGAAGAGATCAGTTGCATCTGATCAGGGACCCTCAGACGACTTTTAAGAAATCAAACGCACAAGCGCGGTGTATATATTTAGGACTGTGTATTAAATACTTGTATTGGGGTGCCTGTTTCTAATTTTGTTTATTACTGTAACCCTATTTTTATCAGTGTGAAATTTTTTCTTACGGATTATAAGTCTTTTATAAGACTATATTCTTTCATTGAACATATGACTTAGAAGTTGTATTTCATTCGAGTAATATTATTATTTTTTAACGACTTTACGTTTGTATTATTAAAATAGAAAAATAAGAAAAGAAAAAAAATAAAAAGAACATAAGATGCTCTATCGGGAACTCGCATTGTATTCCAAGTTTTTATGCATGATCTGGCTTTTTACAAACACATTAAACATTGTTTCAAGGTGGAAAAAACTTCTTCTGACAATGTTATTTCCTTTTTCTAATTTTTAAAGTAATTATATTGAAATGTTCTTTAATTCTTTAGAGTTACTCCAAAGAACATCTTTTTAAGTCTTTAGAGAGTATTTGGTTGTCGTATACATATGTATTAAATGTATCTTTTGCTCAATGTCATCGCTTCATGTTTTGCTTATTGTAAAAAATGAGTATTGAAGTGCCAATGGTACAATTTTTATGAAACTACGCCAAAATATTACATTTCAAAAAAAATGGAAAAATTAATTTAAAAAAAATCGGACTTGTGTATTGAATAGTCGAAAATCTGGGGAGAAGAGATCGGCGGCATCTAATGAGGGACATTCAGACGACTTTTAAAGAAATCCAACGCATAAGCGCAGTGTATATATTTAAGACTATGTTATATATACTTGTATGGATGTTTCTTTCTCGTTTTGTTTATTACTGTAAGCCTATTTTCATTAGGTTGATAATATCTGTACAGATTATAAGTCTTTTATTAAGCTATACTTTTTTATTTAAAATATAATTCAGAAGTTAAACTACTTTCAAGCATCAAGTTTTCTTTTTGAATGACTTTGCGTTTGTGTCATTCACACAGGAAAAAAGTAAAATAAAAAAAAGAACATATGATATTCTATGATATTCCGGCGGGAGTTCGCTTTGTATTCCAAATTTTTGGGCATGATTTGACTTTTTTTACGGATATATAGAACATTGTTTAAGTGGAAAAAAAAATCTTTTAACAATGTTTTCTCTCTCTAATATTTCAAGTAATTATATTGTAATATTTATACTTCTGTAGGAACAGAACATCTTGTCAAAAGTTTAGAAATGTCAGGATGTTATTAAAAATAAACTTTTTGAATGTGGTATAGATATATATATCAAATGTATCTTTTGCTCAATGTGGTCGCTTTATGTTTTGCATATTGTAAAAAATGAATAGAAACTGCCAGTGGAACTGTTTTTATTGAATTATCCTAAAATATTTGTTTTTTTTTTTAAATAGAAGAAATTAATAAAACAAGAAAAATCAGACTTGTGTATTGAATAGTCGACCATCTGGGGAGAAGAGATCAGTTGCATCTGATCAGGGACCCTCGGACGACTTTTAAGAGATAAACACACAAGCGCAGTGTATATACAGCCGAGCCCGTTTATTAGAATATCGCTTAAAGGAATACTCCGCTTAATGTAATACGTTTTCAATGTACCAAACAATTGAAATGCGTTATTTTTATCCCGGATAATGGAATGTCCCGCTTATTAGAATATTTTTCGTGGCAAAATGGCTATTCCATTAAGCGGGTTCGACTGTATTTAGGACTGTGTTATATACACTTGTACTGATGCTTCTTTCTTGCTCTGTTTATTACTGTAACTCTATATTTTTTAGTGTGAGAATAATTTTTACAGATCATAAGTCTTTTATAAGACTTTTTCATTTTCCTTGTACAAATATTTTAGAAGTTATATTTCATTCAATTAATATCATTTTTAATGACTTTGTGTTTGTGTTATTAAAACAGAAAAAAGAGAATAGAAAAAAAATAATAAAAAGAGTATAATATGCTCTGGCGGGAACTCGCGTTTTATTTCAAATTTTTGAGCACGGTCTGGCTCAGTGGTCGGAAGTAGCGCGCTTTAAGTAGCGAAACTACTGTAGAAGCTACATTTTTTAGTAGTTTGTAATGTAGCGCAGTACATTTTGAAAAAAGTAGAGTAGTGAGTAGCGCGATAAAAAAAAATAGTAGTTTGTAGCTATTTCTGGAAACTACTTAAAAATTTTTCTTTAAAAATAAAAAAGAAGGAAAGAAAGCAACAAGGTAGAATCTGGCCTGTAATTTTCATATTCCGCCAGTATTCGCATTGAATAGAGCTTGGCAAGGAAAATAATGAATGTTTGATAAATTTCTAGCATTTCCTGAATTAACTATATTCTGTCTAAGAAATTATAAAATATTTGAAAGTTTTTTTCAACTGTTGAATCTTTTCTTGACGTGGATATTCGTAAAAATTGTAAAAATTTCTCAAAAAGACAAATTGGAGCAAAAGGAATTAAAAAAAAAAAAAAAGACAAGCTGTTTTTTTTAATGCTTGTGGGTGAAATACATGATATGGCATCTTCGCCAAAACGGCGTCTTCCCCCAATCTACCTTGATCTAAACCACATTTCGAATTTTTTCGTTCAATCCTCAAACGGTGTATTCTTTTTATTTATTTATTTTTTTTAAAGTAGCGTAGTAGCAACTACATTTCAAAAGTAGTGTAGCTCGCTACAATAAAAAAAAAGTAGTTGTAGCTGTAGTTAACTACATTTATAAGAAAGTAGTTGTAGTTGCAGTTCGCTGCGAAAAATATGTAGTTTTTCTAACCAACTGGTCTGGCATTTTTACAGACAAATAAAACATTGCTTAAAGGGGAAAGAAACCTCTTTTGGAAATGTTTTTTTTCTTTTTCCAATTTTTAAAGTAATTATATTGAAATGTTTTTAATTCTTTAGAGTATCCCCCGAGAACATCTTTTTAAATGTTTATAGCTGTTAGGATGTTATACAAAATTAAATATTTGGTTGCCTAATAGATATGTATTAAATGTATCTTTTGCTCAATGTGGTCGCTTCATGTTTTGCATATTGTAAAAAATGAATAGAAAGTGCCAGTGGTACAGCTATTATAGAACTACCCCAAAATAAGATTTTTAAAAAATTGAAAAAAAAAAATATTAAAAAAAAATATCGGACTTGTGTATTGAATAGTCGACCATCTGGGGAGAAGAGGTCAGCTGCATCTGATCAGGGACCCTCAGACGACTTTTGAGAAATAAAGACACAAGCGCAGTTTATACATTTAGGACTGTGTTATGTATATTTGTATTGGTGCTTCTTTCTCGTTCTGTTTATTACTGTAAGCCTAATTTTATTAGGTTGATAAAATCTTTAGAGATTATAATTCTTTTATATGGCTATCCTTTTTCATGGAAAAAATAATTTAAAAATTATACTTTATTCAAGCTTCACTTTTTCTTTTTGAATGACTTTGCATTTGTGTCCTTCACACAGGAAAAAAGTAAAATAAAAAAAAGAAATACTAATAAAAAAGTATACATAGGATATTCTGGCGGGAACTCTCGTTGTATTCTAAATTTCTAGGCATGATCTGGCTTTTTTACAGACAAATGAAACATTATTTAAAAATGGGAAAAAAACCTCTTTTGACAATCGTGTTTTCTTTTTCTAATTTTTAAAAAACAAGTATATTGAAATGCTTATACTTCTTTAGAGTTACCCTAAAGAACATCTTTTCAAATGTTTAGAAATGTCAGGATATTATTAAAAACAAAATTTTTGAATGTGGTATAGATACATATGAAATGTATCTTTTGCTCAGTGTGGTCGCTTCATGTTTTGCATATTGTGAAAAATGAATAGAAAGTGCCAGTGGTACAGTTTTTATGGAACTATCCCAAAATATTTGCTTTTTAAAAATTAGAAGAAATTAAAAAAGAAAAAATAACCTGATTTGTGTACTGAATTGTCGACTATCTGGGGAGAAGAGATCAGTTGCATCTGATCAGGGACTCTCAGACGACTTTTAAGAGATAAACACACAAGTGCCGTGTATATATTTAGGACTGTGTTGTATATACTTGTATTGGATGCTTCTTTATCTGTCTGTTTATTACTATAACTCTATTTTTATTCCTGTGAGTATCTTTACAGATTATAAGTTTTTTTTATAAAACTATACTTTTTCTTTGAAAATATGATTTAGAAGTTAGATTAGAATTCGAGCATCAATTTTTTTGAAGACTTTGCGTTAGTGTCATTAATACAGAAAAAAAGTTAAAAAAAAAAATAATAAAAATAGTATAGGATGCTCTAGCGGGAACTCGCTTTGCGTTCAAAATTTTTGATAATGGTCTGTCTCTTGCACAGACAAATAAAAAAAAATTAAAATGGAAAAAAACCTCTTTTGACAATATTATTTTCTTTTTCTAATTTTTAAAATAACTACAATGAAATGTTTATACTTCTTTAGAGTTACCCTATAGGAAAACTGTTTAAATATTTAGAACTTTAAGGATAATTTTTAAATTTTTGTTTGTGGTATAGATATATATATGAATTATACATCTTTTGCTCAGTATGGTCGCTTCATGTTTTACATATTTTTAAAAGAGAACATAAAGTGTCAGTGGTGCAGCTTTTACGGACCTACACAAATGTATTATAATTTAAAAGATTAGAAAACTTTCATTAAAAAAACCAAGCAAATATGACTTATTTATTCATTGTAAATAAAAGGAGCTTATTTCAACACCTAAAATGGTTGGCAATTACTTTACACCAAGTGTAGTGTAATGAGACACCACAGATAATTCTTTGTGCTTTTAAACATCAAGAAGAATTTTCGACGTAACACCTAAAATTCGAGGGCAAAAAAATTTCGTCTTTTTGGTTGCTTATACCAAGAATTATTTGTGGTATTGAGATACACTAAAACTTTTTATAGTGTTAAATAATCAACCATCGGGTCAGTACAGATCAGTTGCATCTTATCAGGGATCCTCAGACGACTTTTAAGAAATCAAGCTTACAAGTGCAGTGTTTTTTTTTTTTTTTTACAGGAATGTGTATTATATACTTGTATTGGTGCTTCTCTTTTGTTCTGTTTATTACTGTCACGTTATTCAATGAATATGGCAATATTTTTATAGATTGTATGTCTTTTTTAAGACTATAATTTTTTGTTAAAAATATGACTTGGAAGTTATAATTTTATTCAAGTGTCAAATTTTGTTTGAATGACTTCGCGTTTGTGTCATTAGTACAGAAAAAGAAAGAAAAAAAATAATAATGAAAAGAATGTAAAAAGCTCTGGCATTAACTGCTTTGTATTTCATTTTCCTAGGCATTTTCTTCCTTTTTAGCCGACAAATAGAACTGATTTAAGGGGTAAAAACCTCTTTCGACAATGTTCTTTGCTTTCTCTAATTTTTAAAATAATTATATTTCAATGTCTAAACTTCTCATAGTTTAGAACGGTCAGGATATTATTCAAAATTAAATTTTCGATTGTGGTATAGACATATATATATATATCTGTGGCTTGGTTCTAAAAGGGCCAATGTCAAATTTTTCACATTCTGTGTCATTTACATCAAAAGTTTCCAATTTAGTAAAACTCTAATTCTACAAAGGCCAATGTCTATATAATATATAATAATATACATATTATATATTATATAAATTATTATATATATTATATATTTATATAATATATAATACAATATATAAAAAATTTCATATGATAAAATAATATTTCTTTACACTAACAATGAACAAATACCAAAAAATAATAATGGGAATCTTAATATAAGAAAGTTATAGCATTCTAAAAAATCTCAAATATTTCATCGCCTTTTTCTCGAAACTAACATTTTTGACTAAGGCCCTTTTAGAACCAAGCCACAGATATATCAAATGCATCTTTTGCTCATGCATTGTATATTGTTAAAAGTGACGATAAAGTACCAGTGTGTATCTTATGGAACTACTCCTAAAATATTAGATTTTAAAAAAAATGATGAAAAAAAATCTGACTTGTGGCATTGAATAGTCGACCATCTGGGGAGAAGAGATCAGTTGCATCTGATCAGGGACCCTCAGACGACTTTTAAGAAACCGAAAACACAAGTGCAGTGTGTATATTTAGTTATGTGTATATACTTGTATTGACACTTCTCTTTCGTTCTGTTTATTACTGTGATCGTATTTTACTTTGTTTGAGAATATGTTTTGCAAACATTGTGTCTTTAATAAGACTATACTTTTCATGGAAAATATCACTTAGAAGTTGTATTCCATTAGAGTATTAATTTTTGTTTGAATGACTTTGCATTTGTGCCATTATTACAGAAAAAAAAGATAAAAAAGAGGATGCTCTGTCGTAAACTTGCTTGGTACTCCAAATTTTTAGGAATGATCTGGCATCTTTTAGATAAATAAAACATTATTCAAAGGTGAAAAAAATTTGAATGACTGCGTTTATGTCATTAATACAGAAAATAAAAAAAAAGAAAGACGAAAAAATTGAAAATAGGATGATCTGGCAAAATGTCTTTTAAGAAATGACACATATGTTCAGTGTTTATTTAGTAATGCGAGTATACTTGCATAGTTGTTTATTACTGGAACTATATTGTTATTTCTGTGTGCTTATCAGCTTAAAAACTTTTCAACATTCTTCGTTTTAATGGAAAGGATTGCTTTTAAAGTATATTTCATTAGAGTATGCAGTTTTCTCTAGTAAATTTTTCGTTAGTATATTTAATACTGAAAAAATGTGTAAAAAGGAAAAGAAAATCGGATGCTCTGACTTTGGGTTCCCAAACGTCAGGAATGTTTCTTGACACATGAAACATTATTCAAATAGGAGAAACCTCTTTTAGCTTTGTTTCTTTTCTTATTTAAAATTTTTTTTATCAATATTTTAAATTCTTCTTATATTTGCTTTAGAGAACAACTTTGAAAATATTGAAACTGTCAGGATGCTTTCAAAATTAGAGTTTGCAGCATTTAGAAGCTACTCCTAAAAGTATCATTTTTACAATGTAAACTAATTAAGGATTTTCAAAAAAGAAAAAGGTTGTTTTAGTGATAACTTGTTTTTGGCCGTGGTTCCTCGATCGGTAAGGCGTCGGACTTGTAACTAGAGGGTCCCGGGTTCTATCCTTCCTGATCAAAGATCAACCGTCGTCACCAATGGTGGCTGTGCGACGTCAAGTAAGGGTCGTTTTCAGAAAGTTCTCCAAGTGAATCGATACCACTGGGACCGACCAAGCGGCTTCTAGTCTGAATTTAAAAAAAAGGAAAAATAGAGCGCTCTTCAGCTCCCCATCCTAGTTATACCGCGAGTTGTGGTAGGTACACTGGAAACTGGAGTGTGAAGTGAAGGGAACTTGTTTTTTCTTTGTAAATAGCCAAGAGTGGTCTGATTTTTTTAAGGAAGTCATAGAAAACATTAATTAAAGGGAACGAGAAAAACAACTTCCTTCAAAAAACATTTTTTTTTCTAGTTTTAGAATTCTTGTTTTTAATTTTTATGCTTTATTTTTTAGCGTTTTTTTATAAAAATGTAGTTTTATGTTTTTATAACTGAGGTTTTTTTTAAAACTTGTTATTAGAAAGGACCATAAACTTTATCTTTGATACACACTACGTTGAATCATGGTACTGTGATCCTCAAATCAAGACTTCAGTTCAGATGAACAGCAAATGAATATTTTAAAAGTTTTGAGGAAGTTTTTAGTTGAATCTTTTTTCTTGTAAAAAGTCTGCAATGGTTCCCGAAAAGACTTTTTTTTTTCAGAGCTTAACAATAGTTACTCTTTTTTTCTAATTTTCAACCAGTTTTGAAGTGGACTCTCCCAAGGAAATGCCATCTACCCTGAGGTGAACTATATAACAACATATAAATTTTTGTCAGAAATAAGTTACTTTTTTTTAAAAATTAAATTAATTCTAATGATGTAAAAACCTAGTTTCTATCGATCATGTAGTTTTACCAATAATAAAAAACTATCGAAAACGCAGGTATGTTAGATATGCAATTTTCGAGGTTAGGTGATAGTACAAATTTTTTTCTGAAATTTTCAACTGTATGATGCGAACGTGATTCTTGTCACTATGCATACTTTTCAGAGTTTTTGTAATGGTAAATTCTTAATCAATTATATCTTGATTTTATGGTTAAACAGTACATTCATTTAATATGAAGCAAAATTATATGCATGCAGAAAGTTACTGAAATTCGTTTAACAATGGCAATATTACAGCTAATTTTTCTGTTCTAATAAACTACTGAAGAGTTATATTTGTTATTCAACTTAGCTACAGTTTGACGACCCCTGTTCTCGATAAACCAAACGTTCTGTTCTGCTGTCTTCTTGTGAGATGCCTCTTTGAGTAAATCAGTTTCTTTTCTTTCTTTCTCCATATAGCTGTTTTCTGTTTTCACTCGTCGCATAAATTTCTATTCCCGGAAACTTATAGTAAATAAAAGGGAAACGAAACAAACATTTTTGGTCGTGATTTTCATATTTGTAGGCCTTCATCATTTATTTTTCAATAAGTGGAAGTTTTACGGATGTTTTACAAAACCTTGCAATTCGAGTCCAAAGATATCTAAGCTCTGGTATTTGTCTTTCTTTCAAGTAATTTTAATCAAGTTGTAAAGCATAAGCGCTTGTTCCTTAGAAATGATTTTTTATAGGTTCCATTATCGTCAGGAATCTCATTCAACCAGTCTTAAGCGCAGAAAGTTTTTTTTATCTTACTCTAAAGAATTGTAACTTTTGTGTTACTTCGTGTAGCATTTACAATATTAACATGAATTGAATACTAAATTAAATTAATACACTTTATTCAATATCATGTTAATATATTTGCAAAAAATAATTCAAGAGTTAAACATTTTAACTTAAATTTATTTCTCTACATCTCTCATCCTATCTTAAACCATGAAAATCGATGTGTAGGCTATTGTGGGACAACAAAAAGATTTAGCTGATTCATTTTCAAACCTTCAGGAGAAATGTCTAAACGCATTCCCTTAGAACTTCCGGATATGTGGCCGATAACCAAATATTAGATCAATAAAAGTAATGTACTGCCGGAATGAGCAACATATATTCGATATTCTTCAGCAAGCAAATTTTCTTGCAAAAGAAAAGTCTGTGTTTTTGGGTAAGCGCATTGCAAGATAATATTTGTTCAGGAGGTATTGTCACTTATTTTATAAATCAACTCTGCACTACAAAACTAATTTTTTGTTCGGAAAATATTTCCATTGACTTTATAAATCAACTCTGAACTACAAAAGTGATTTTTCTTTGTGTTTTGTAATATATTAGATATATATATATATAGTATTAGTTTTTCCTTAAATGAAATTTTAGATTAGTGTTAGTAACATCCAGTTGACATAAAATCCCAAAGTTATTACAACATTTAATGAACATTTTATTGATTATTTAACTTTTTTAGTATTGAACTATTAATATTTCTGAAGAAATCAGTGCCAACTATTGTACTGTTTAACTAAATATATATGTTTTATGACTGTAAGTATTACGATTTTCGTAAAAAGATTATTTTGTGTTCTAACAGAGAATTTTAATGCGTTTTGTACATAGACAAGTAAGAATTTTTTTTTACAGTGGTTCTTGAAACCTATTGTGATAGCAACGATGGTAAAGACAGTACGCCTAGAAAGCGCCAACGGAGTGTTTGTAGACAATCACAACGAGTGCACGAACCAGTATTGCACTCCGTTGCAAATATTCGGAAAAGCATCCGGAATTCTTGTTTACGTTAAAAGAAATACAATTAATTGCAGAATGGGTTATTATATACTAAAATAGTGATTTCTAGCCCATTCCTTATTCAATGGTTAACTTTAATCCTTAATACATTGTTTTCGATGTCGCATTCACTCGTTTTGAACCCCGTCAGTAAGCCCCAGGAGACTAGTAAAGTATTTACAATTTGTAAGCGTTTGTAGATTCACCGGTTGACAAGATAGTTATGGAATTTTTAATTATTGTTTTCCTACTAATTTAGTTTTGTTTTTACTTTCGTACTTAATTAAAGGCGGTGTAAATGGAGAATCTGTTAAATGGATGCCTTAATTTGGAAGTGTACTGTATATGCTACGAGTGCAAGGACTTACATGAACATAATTTGTCTTTCGCATTAATTCGCTATGAACTCTCAGTTATGCGCCGGCTTAAGGGACCAACAGAAAAAAGTGCATAAGTGAGAGAGACATATAAGTGAATAAGCCCATTTAAAGGACTAAAACTCAACATAGGTTCTAATGAGAGAGTGAATAAGAATGTTTCTACAGAAAAGGGGCATATTACTACAGTTTGGCAATTACTGTAACGTAACTACAATGATTAAGAGAAAAGAAAAGTTGTTGCATACCTAATTACAAACTGTTCCCTTAAAACGATGCATAATAGATAATTGTCTCTCTCCGAACTCTAGTTCATGCGGAAAAAATGCCTTCCGTGAGCTATAAAGAGGAGAGTAAAGAAAAATCCTTTTTTTTTAAAGGAAAATAAATAAATTTTCATATACAATACAAATTTTCATACAAAAATGCCTTCCGTGAGCAATAAAGGCAAAAGATTAAAGAGGAAAGTAAAGAAAAATGCTTATTTTTAAAAGAAAATAAATACATTTTCATACATTTTTGGAAAAATTCGGCGCATAAGTGAAATATTTATCTTTAGAGCGACACATAAACGAACGATAATATCATTATTTTGCTATGCAATGTGCTGGGACCATTCAAAATCGTCGTATTAGTTAAAAAGGCGCACAAATGAGGCGGCGTATAAGTGAGAGTTCACTGTATATTCCGAATAATAACACAGGCCAACAAAAAAAACCTTTTTGAAAACTTTTTTAATTTTAATAGCTGATCTTGATAGATTTTTATGTGCTGAATCCAAATCTGCTTGTAGTTTTTATGTATCACCCTTAGTTTCCAAGCAAAATATATTTTATTATATAGTCTAATACCCATTTACAGTATATAGGGAAATCAATGAAACACTGTAGAATCGTAAAAATGGTTTGTATTTACAGTAAAATACTTGGAATAGTAATTTTATGTGATGATACAAGGTTCACTTGTCAACTGGAATTGCTTTATATTTTCTTTCCCTTTTTTCCTTGAAGCTTCTTGTGTAGCTTTTCCTGCGATGAATAGCTTGCTGAACTTCCCGGTGAAGTGACCAACAGTAATCCCCCATCATGTTGTAGCATGTGTTTCAGCAGTGCTGCCAACATCATCTTTGTTCATTAGACCTATTTTTTCATGTTATCTTAACTATGAAAAAGCTGTTAAATTCTAAAAATGTTTCTATATTTCATGAATGTAACTATAAAATGTGAATAAATGGTGGGTGATACAACTTTTTAAGCATCATATTTGGATTCAGCAACCTAAACAACATAAGAATAAGGTATTTTCATTAAAAAAGTTTTTTCATCGTTGGCCTGTGTAATTGTTAAAAATATATATAATAGCTACCTGCTATTTATGCTTAACATACAGAAATATATTTATTCTTTATGGTTTTCGATTATTAAGTTCTTCCCTACTACTGTGAAACTGAGGAGATGCATTTCCTTTGTGTGCCATAACAACTTTATAATAGGCATATAGTGAATGCCAAGTACGTCATTTATGCAAAATTCAATTTTCTAGTTTTTCCAAGATCAAATTAACTTTCTTTTTGTCTTTGCTTTTAATACAAAAGATGCATTTCTATTTTCGTTTGTTTTGTAAAACTGTTTTTGTTTGGCGAAATAACGAACCCCTGAGGGAAGACATTTGTACTAGCCATTGTTGTTCGCAAGAAAGAAGTCATTTCATATTTCATTAACTTCTTCTGTTTGAGACGTTTTGTTTGATTGAGATTATTTTTCATATTTTTCAATCATTGTGTTTCCTTTGTCTCCAACAAAAACGTTTTTGGTAAAGAAATACATATCTCAATTTTTTTAAAAATACGAGTTAGTGGTTTACTTGAATTGTTCCTTTTGTTATTATTTGCCTTGAGTATGTGAGATAATTAAGTGTATTGCTTCTTTATTGATTCCTCTTAGATATGTTTTTCGCTTTTTCTAACAGAAGAAAAGAAAAATGATTTGAGGTTTTTTAAACAAAATGAACGCTATTTAAACGTAAAAAAAAAATGACAACTAAGGGCCATGCTCCACATTGACGTAAAGCAGAAAAAAAAAGCAGAAGCGTAAAATGGATTCAATAGTGTTCCTATGGAAAGTACCCGGATTTTCGGTTTCTGCCTTCAGTTTCGGTCACGTTTTACGCTGATGTGGAGCATGGCCCTAACACTTTCGCTTTTGTCTGTGCCATGCTCTATATTCAGATATTTGTGAGTTCTCATTAAGGCAAGCATTACAATATTGCAAGAACTAAAATATGATGGTCTAGGTTAATTTTGTTACTATTTAGTTTCAGACCAGCGATAGGCAAGGGCATTAGGGTCGACTGCAATCGGCCGATCGATCTCAAGCCCATTTTCATTATGTCACTGCAATATTTGGGACCTCGCTTTCTAACAACATAGTAGAATACGTAAAAGAATAAACAAACATTAATTTATAGAAAAAAATAAGCTCAATATGTAATTTAATAATTATTTTAAAAGTTTCTAAAATTTTTATAGTCACTGCAACACTTTATAATAGCCATTCTATTAATTTTAAAACATACTACCCAAGTAGCATCAACTCATCGGATTTTGCTTGGCCGATCATCGAACTTCTCATAAACTGATCCCGTAACGCACGATGACATCGTTCCGATCAGTATCTGAGCACGATTTTCGATGAGCTACTTTTCATCGGATTTCCTTCCGATCAACTTTCCCGATGAAAATAAGCCGATCTATATTCCATCGGAAAACAATATCCTTCCGATCAAATTTCCCGATGAAAATATGCCGAGCTATATTCCATCGGAAAACGATATAATTCCGATCAAGTTTCCCGAAGAAAATTAGCCGAGCTATATTTCTTAGGAAAACTATATCCTTCCGATCAAATTTCCCGATGAAAATATGCCGAGTTGTATTCCATCTGGAAACAATATCGGTTCGATCAAATTTCCCGATGAAAATTAGCCGAGCAATGTTTCATCGAAAAACTATATACTTCCGATCAAATTTCCGATAAAAATATGCCAAGCTACAAATTTCATCGGAAAGACGGCGTAATGATCAAATTTTCCCAATCTCAAATTTTTATTAAATATGCAGTGTTGGTCTCATTAATCGTCGACTTGGTGGCGTGGTGGTAGAGCGTCGGTTTTCCGCGCCGATAACCCGGGTTCGATCCTAGAGTTGTCCAGTCGGCGGATTTTCGAGAGGTGCCTCCATCTGGCGGCCACTGGGCGTCAAAATTCTCGTGGTATTGGCATTCCGCCGATTCTGGTGCTACGTGAAAGAATGGATGCTTAATTGGGGGATCGCACTAGGTCTGCAAAAGGTTGTGCCTCTACTGCAGTCCCATTTGAAAAAAAAAAGAAAATGATCCAAAATGCATCGCCACGGAACTACACTGCTCGTATATTGATCCAACTCTCATCGTATTTTGATCCAAAATTTATCGCCACGGAACTACACTGCTTGTATATAGATCCAACTCTCATTGTATTTTTATCCAAAATTGATCCTTAATTCATCGCCACTAGTTACACTGCTCGTATATTGATCTAAATCATATCGTATTTTCATCCCAAATTCATCGCCACGGAACAGCACTGCTCGCGCATTGATCTAAATCACAATGTATTTTCATCCGAAATTGATACTAAATTCATCGGCAAGGGCACTGCTCGTAAATTGCTCCAAATCTCATCGTATTTCAAGCAAAACTCATCGGATTTTGCTGCTCGGATTCTGTTTGGCCGATGAGACATATTGGAGCAATTCCCGATGAGAACTCATCTGAATCCGATCATCGGCCGATGAGAATTTCATCTGGTTTCGATAAACGGTCGATCATCGGCCGATGAGATTGTGCTGCTAAGTGTGTGTGAAAAAAAATTTTTTTTTGGTTAACATAACTTTATTTTAGCAATTTAAAGCATTGAAGTATTTCTTGATAAGAGTGCACCTAAAATGTAAAGACAGCAAAAAGCCGCAACATAACCATGCATGCAAAAGTTCTGTTTAGGTCTAACTCGATCTTGTGTTCACATCAAACTTGGAAAGTAGATCTTGAGCCAGTTTAAGTTTGCCGACTGCTGTTTTAGAAGAAGTTTAGCTTGAGAAAAGAAATCAGAATTTGAATTCAATATTTTAAAAAAAGTTCTATTCATGCTCTGAACTTTACATGAAATATGAAATGATGAATTTAGTAATGCATGTGCAAATAATTATAAATGAGCGAATTAACCTCAATATTTGTTTTTCCAAAGATTACATCAATAACGAAATCATTCTCGCAGTTTTTTCCATACCAATAGTGGTTATTTATAGTTTAAACAAAATTTATTGCCTATTTCTTATTTATTGACTCTCCTGTGTTCCCGCAAAACAAAGGCAGTTTTATTATACCATGACGTAAACTAGAACAGGATACCTCAACAAGGTATTCCGTGACTGTCGTGAAAAAATTGTAACCAATTACACAATACCTTTTATGCATGTTGCATTAAAATGTGGAAATCAGCATGACAGTCAAACATATCTTTGAAAACACTTGATTTCAGGAAGTCTTTTGATAATATTTTTGTCAGTTAAAAGGTCGGTAATACTAAAGACTTAACCCTCGTGGGTTCCTTGGGAGTCATATGTGACCCCAATGCAATTTCTGTTTAATATATCTTGTTAATCAACCATTTGTTTTTAATGGCATTTTGTGGATTTTATTCTCCTAGTTTTCTATTCAAAATAATGCAATTATTTTGTTTTATTTTTCTCGGATTGCATTTTTTGCACACAAGACCCTTGGGGTTACTTTCCCAGAATGCCAAAGAAAGAAGAGGACGTTGCAACTTTTGTCCAAGAGAACTGGACATAAAATGCATCGAAAAATGTCATAAGTGCTTGAAATTTACTTGCAAAAATCATGTTTTTCAGGTCTGTAACAGTTGTAAATAAATCTACAGTTATTGTAAGTTTTGCTCTAAAATTTTAATTTTTAATGCATAAACTAAACTTTACTTTGATATCGTCTTTTTATTTTTATTTTTTTAGCAATAAAAAATGTGTGAATTAAAAAAATGCATGTAACACAATGCATAATCACAATAAATTAATTCAAGGAAACGTTGGGGTCGTTTATAACCCCAAGGGTCTTGAGTGTAACTCAAATGGGAGGAACCCACGAGGGTTAACTAACGAGCATTTTATTAATACGCGGCTCAAACTATAGCTCGTTGATCCGCGGAATATGTCTTGAGTGTCTTTGAGGGTTAGATGAGTTTTCCAAAAACTAAAATACCGCACTTGATATCATTTATGCATTTCTGTAACGGACTTCCAAAAATGTTTCTTCTTAAGTAGGGTATAATAATAGGATGTGAGAAAATATAAATATCTTTGTGCTTAAAAAAAAAATAATGCAACGTTGAAGGAACGCAGATGCATAGGAATACGTAGACACGTGTTTCAGTGGCAAGAACGCCTTTTTGAATGCACAAATATGGATTAAAAGACATCCTTTTGTGGGGTGTCATTACATCCATAAGCTTGTTTTTGTGCATTGAAAAATGCATTCATTGTAACGCCGAAATATGGGTCTGCGTATTCTTGCGCATTTGTGGTTTAGTTACGTTGTATTATTTGCCTTTCAATACTAGGATCTGTTTATAGCAAAACAAGTGTATAGTCAATGAAAGTACTTAATTTTAAAAAGGTACACATTGAATGTTTGTTTTCTCTGTTTCTTAAGGTTTTAAACAAAAATTGATGACTTTTAACTTTTATTTGTGTTGCATTTTTTGCACAGCAACTTAGCCGCTCCAACTTTTAGTTTGTGTGTTTAGCAATAAGACACGTGACTTCAGTTTCTGATTCTGGAGGGGTTTATTCTGTTAATGCTCGCATGCTATTAGTAAAAGAGGGTACCAAATATCATGTTCTTTGGCTCTCCTTGTCAAATTTTGAAGTTTCAGTAATCAAATTGCAGTTTTAGGCTATTTTAGGTTGCATTGATATTATTAGATCATGGTTGCCATGACCTACCTTGAAATTTACGATTGTCTTCAAGTCTAAGGGGGATTGTTTTATTGATACATACACTGCAAAAAATGAATGTACAAATTAAGGTTGTATACAGTGTACAATATAATATAGTTCCCCTTCAGACCTGGTGTCCGGTATACCGGACATCAGCTTTGAACAGCTGCTAATCATTTAATAATTGACTTAATTACTTGATTTTTTTGTAGTTGACAATTTGCAATCTGCTTGTTATTATCTGAGCAAAAATTTCTGCTTTTGGGATTGGCAACATTCCCAAAAATGGATTGAGAAACTGGGATTGGGTTGTTTTTCCAACCATGCACTCTCGCCGAAAAAAGTTGCTTTTTTTCTGAGTTTTCTAAAATTGTATGATTTTTTATTTATCATTTCAAATGCTTATATTATGTTTTGTTATTGTTTGGAGAATATTTTACGACAAAGTTTGTGTGATATTTCATATATTTTTTTGCTGAAATATTAATTTCAAAATATGTATCTGGAAAATTGGACACGTCATAACTCTTTTAATTTTTTACTCACAAGCTTGAAATTTTGTTTGTGAGATGCTCTTAGCCATAGTACTTTGTGTACCAAATAAAAACATTTTTGGTTAACTATTTCATAATTCCGACTGAAGGGGTTAATTTTACAGTGATAAACTGTAAAATTGCTAATTTTAGTTTATTGCTATGCATTTTACAGGTTTAAATTGGAAATTTGGCTGCCAGTATTGTACTCTAAAATCAAGTTTCTATTTTGCAATGCATGGGGTGTTTTCACGGAAGGGATCATTTCGAATGACATCTTTGCTTTTTCTTGGACATACGTTCAGATCTTTTACCCTGGAGATTCTCTCGAGTAGGACAATTGCTTTTAGTATAATGTCTAAAGTCTGGTTGCAGCTTGGATTATGCGCAGGAAGTTAAAAGCGTTGCCTTTTGCTTTCGTGAACCTGTTGCTGCTATAAAGTTAGGACAGGCAGAGATTATAAACAATAGCATTAATGATTTACCATTATTAAGAGTAAGGGCCCTACTCTACATCAGCGTAAAACGCGATCGAAACCAAAGGCAGAAACCGAAAATCCGGGTATTTTCCATAGGAACACTATAATCCATTTTACGATTCTGCTTTATTTTTCTGCTTTACGTCAATGTGGAGCAGGGCCCTTATTGACTAATGTCACACCCTTCTCATGATCTTTTTCAAAACTAAACGTATAAGAGAAACCACTCTTAGACTGGCAATAAATAGCTTCACCTTCTAAAAACTATAACTTTCTAATTTAAAAAATAGAAAAGAATAACCTACGGTAAACTATTCAAGAAAATCGGTAGAAATTCAAATATTAGTTTTGCTGTTAGATTCAAGCTTAAGAACGGTATTTTTTGGATGTCAGCTTCAGGGTTCTTTACTTTGTGTCTCTATGCAAATTATGTGCAAAAACAAAGGTATTCTTTCTTACTTCACGACGGCACTATGTTTTGTTTTTCGGTTTGCACAAAAAAAAGTTTAAAAAAATCGTAACATTAAGAATACATGTTTTGATCACGCTAAAACTATCCTTCATGAGTAAAACCATACTTTTCTATTTATTTAGAGGTTGGTTGATATGTCCAATGTTTAGCAAGAAAAATGAAATTTTTGAAAAAAAGTACCGCTTTGAAAAATCTCCCTTTCTATATTCTATTACCATGCAAAGTAGGAATACTATGAATTCTAGCATTTTTCAGAATTCTCTTTGTAATGTAATGGAGAAACAGAAAAACAATTTTCTGCTTTGGTGGGTTGGTTATAAAAAAATGGCATATTTTTCTTGAATAAAAGTTTTTTCTTGAATAGAAAAATAAACAAAAATGAGTAAATTGTTAGAAATAAATACGTGCATTGAGTTTCGGAATTTATACAATTGTATAAAAAACGGTTTAGTGAGTTCGGAATTTTTCATACAATTCAAATGAAAAAATATTAAGAGTTATGAAATTTCACTATAACAGAAGATTACCGGTTTGTTTCGTTTCGCGCGCTTCCTTAACAAATGCATTTGCATGCTCAAACTATGCGATATTTATTTATTTTAATTAAACTTCGTCACCATAACATTAATTTTTAACCTACTTTTCTAATTGAATCAGCAGTTTGAAGAAGGGAACAAATCCAAAAAGTAGTTTTTTGGGAAATCGAAAAAAAACCTTCTAAAATACTGAATTTTTTTAATATTTTTTTCTGATTCATTTGTAGCATTATTTACCTTTAAAGTAATTGGATGTATTTTACATTTTGAGTTTATCTATTGTATGTAAGGATTTACGGGCTATCAAAGTCGTTGGATTTGTTCCCTTCTTCAAACTAATGCGATGGTATAGGGATTTTCAAGTAAAACAGCTTACAGGTAGGATGTTTGTTTGAAAAAGTCTTTGTTTAATGAAAGATTATTGTAACAAAATTAAAAAAAAATGATTAGGACACCAAATTATTAAAAAAATATGTTTATTAAATGATAAACATTAGTTACTCCTCACACATAACTCCTCACACAAGAAGTTTTAATAATCCAACTCATCAGCATTGCTACCAAGAGATGGCCAAGTAAGGACAGTTTCATAAAATGCTTTGTATTGGTTCGGTATGTATTGAACTATTGTTGTTTCATTTTCAATGGATTCATCGAAATTTTGGAGTTGTAAGTTTGATCAGTAGGCAAGTGAATGTCACCAGCATTAGGTTTCTTCAACTTGAAGGAATGTTTGCAGAGGCCGTCGATGAATTGCGCAGCTATAACTTATCCTGAGGGTGAAGAATATTCCAAATGTCTGGAAGTTGATATCTTGAAGACCATAGCTTTGTCTGTAGACTTGCACGTTTTTTTTGTAGAACTTGGGCCACCAATTTTTTAAGTTCAAAGCAAGTGACCCAGAGACTTGTTCAACAAGGAAACAATTTTTCTTTGCTGTTCGAATGAGTTCAATATATTGATCAGGAACATAAATCCGATCTTGTCTTCTTATGAGACTTTTGGCCACTCCGAAACCACTCCTTTTGGCCCCTCTACTGCCAGTAGTGGTACTCGTGTATTCAACACCATGTAAACGACTCTGCTTTTGGACATTTCTTTGGTACTTATCAGTATTTCTCACACCCCTCTTCTTTCTAGGAAGCTGAGCATGATCACTAGAATCACTAGAACTACTATCAAACTCAGTTAGAGCTGCTGGATGACATATTTGAGAACTTTCACTAAGAAATTTCAAAACTGAATTTTTTATCAAAACAAAATAGGCAGGTTATGATATAATTTGTTATCCAACCGAGTGATAAAGATTCACGGTAACAGTGCTGCTCCCTAGCCATAGGTTTGCGTAATTAGTTGGAAGAAGGGAACTAAGATCGGACTTGTTCCTTTCTTCTACTCACAGAGATATAAATGCTGCTTCAATCAATGTTGGAGGTTGGTTTTTGTTCTTTTCTTCTCACTAGCATGTGTATCCACAGTAGGAGATACACAATCACGAAAAAACCCTATTTTGAAATTTTGGTCTTCGTTCCCTTCTTCAAACTGCCGATTCAACTATCCTAAATAAAAAGTCAAAAGTAAATGATCTTAAAAAATTTTGACAAAGAAAAAACCATTGAAAAGAGACATTGTTTGTTCATCTGTATCTCCTCTCATTCCAAAATTCTTTTAGAAATAATCTGAATCAGGTTTTTTTTTTTTTTTTTAAATTTCAAAATGCTTTGTTTGGACAACTCATTCTTCTTTGTGCTTTATTCACGTTGTTTTTTTATTTTAGTCAATTTACTCCTATGTTTTCAAAATAAATATCAGCTGGAATTTACTAATACATTCAACTAAGGAAAAGAATATGGGGCCGTCTTCATAATAACTAAGATTTTTTAAACAGAAAATATATACATCGTTTTAGGCAATTAACTTAATTGAAAATTTTGAGTTAAACTTAAAACTAATAATCGAAGCTAAAGGACCGAGGAATTAAGATCTAAATGCAGCTCAGATAACAAAATTAATGCTGGTATAGAAAATTTTTTTGTAAGATTCGTTAAAAACGTTGTTAACGTTAAAAATTCGTAAAACTTTTTTGAGAAAAATCAAAGTATGTAGTAAAAAAATATATGTATCACGTACGCTTATGAATCATCACTGAAAGCACTTCGCAGTTCCAGAGCTCGAAACCACCTTGCGGTTGTTTCAGAAATTAGCCACAGAGGTAAAACAGTTCAATGTTGTCCGGGCAGGGCAGGGCCTATGTCTCATTGGACAGATGTTAGTGCACTGTTAAAAATTCAGGAAGCTTTTATGGTAAATGTTAATGTAAAATGTAGCGTTTACAGTACAGAAATTTTTTACAGTTTATTGTACCGAGAAAAAGATTGCTACTGCAGCGCAAATTGATCACCACGTGACTTACTGTGAGATACAGATGACACCATATTTCTGCTCTTCTGATGTGCCTCATCTGGTACCGTAGATAGTAAAGCAGTGTGAAAAAATTAGGTCCCGGGTTCGCGCGACCCTTGTCGTTCGTATTTCGCGCATTTTAATTCTCGTTTTCTCTTCCGTAAAATTTTGCAGAAAAAATATTTTGCGGTAAAAGTTACTGGCAACATGGATGCCAGTAACTTTAACCGTAAAATTTCAGAAATTTTTTAACAGTGTGGGAGCGTGTTTGCTTAACCTCTTTTCGAAGTAATTCAATGACGGATTTCTAACGACTTTTTTTTCACTTAAAAATTATTGTTTCATAAGAAATTACTCACTCTTTTATTTATAAAATATCCTACGATAATGTACTTCAGTTTTCTTCAGGTAAATATTTGGTAAGTAGATTTTCGGGAATTAAATAGCGGTAGTAAGTAGTTATGGGATACTTAGGGCCTGAATTTTTTTATTGTCTTCAATATAGAAAAAAAGGCTTCTTAAAATGAGCAAAGTTGAGCTTGAAGGGAGAAATAGTTCCCCTTAACTTTTGTAGGATGAGGTTTACATAGTGTCAAAATGTAAAAAAATTAGAGGCACTTTACTGCATAAAAAAAATATATTTATTGATTTCCGAATAATAATCAACTTACAAAAACTTTAGAGCAGAAACTATGCAGTAGACTTTCAACCTTTTGCCAGTGCATACAAAGCTACTTGAATAAAAGACTATATTCTAAATGCATTTTTTGACGAATGTTTTGAATTTTGACATATAATTCTACTTCAAATTAATATTGCACTGCAATTTTACAACAGTCATAAGTTAATAGTTAAAATACTTATAATTTATATTTATAAATTAAATTCAAAAAATATATTTATCTTAACTTCCATGAAAAAAAGTTATCATTTAAATAAAAATATAAATAATGAAGGGAGAGAAAGTAAATTACTCCCAGATACCAGTAAAAATAAATATCTGACCAGAATATTGTTCTTTCATAATATTTAGATGCAAAGTTGAAGAAAATCCCATTTGCTTTCCATTGAATGTTTTTGGATATTTGTAAATTAAAAACAGCGCCTAGAACACAAAAGCAAGTTTTTACATCTCAAAACACTCTGTTGAACTTCAATATTTGATGTTGGAGCATATTTTAAACAGCCAGGTTCACTAGCAGAAGTCTCTTCCTTCACGCCTGAGTTTACTTCTTCGCCTGTTAATGTACCCGAACTTTGCATCTAAGTATAAAAAATAAAAATAAATCGTAAACAAAATGCTCTTAAAATGAAAAACATCTTTCAAATAGAAAAGGGAAAGAGAAAGATATGAACTAAAAAGAAAGACCTAAAGCATTACGAATAACATCTAGTAAAGGAAAATATGATAAAAATTGCAACAAAATTGTGTTTATCATCAACACCCTAAAATTAACATATATGTTATCTTCAGTAATAAGATTAAATGCAGCTTTGATTAATACCTGAGCATATATCCACAGTAGTAACTTTTAAAAAACACATTTCCAACGAAACTTTTGAAGAGTAAACATAGCATTAAATGCTAATCTAATTTTTCGTTAAAATATGATGTTTATTAGTAAAATCTGAAAATCATTTTCAGCAATACAATTTCCGAAATAGTTGTTTTTCTGTTTTGTATTTTTTATCTGAAAGAGTTAATGTAAGCCTAGAAAATGCATTTTAAGCTGAATTTATACAGAAGGATATATGTTACGCAACTTTAGCCTCGAGATTAAAATTTATGCATTCTTGCTTTGCATTCCTGAACTGAAAATGAGAAAAACTCCAAAACTATTCCAGAATACTGAGGACAAAAAAAAATTTATATGCCATAATATCATGCAAAAGCGCATATTTTCTGACACATAAGTCGAGAATTTTTTTTTCCGTTTCAAGTTAAATAGGATGAAAAATACATATGAGTTAGACCCGAAGCAATGCTTTTAAAAGATATAGTTTCAGAAAAATATGTATATTTTCGGCTGTATATTTTTAAAGAAACTTTTATTTATTTTTGTTATAATAGAATAATTTTGAAAAAATAGATTTTTTTATGGAATAATTTTGAAAAAAAATGATATACAGTCGACGCTCGTTATAACGACCACTCGTTATAAAGACTATCCAATGCAACGACTGGTGGGAAAAACCCAACTTCATCCCAATATACTCTAATTTCTACCTCTTACAGCGACCACTCGTTACAAAGACCTTTTTCTGGGGGACAGAGATGGTCGTTTTATCGAGCGTCGACTGTAATAATAGAATCATTTTGAAAAAAAAAAAAAAGATATAATAAACAGAATTTTAACAAAAGTTGTGTGAAGCATGCGATTTATTTTTAAATTATGAACCATTAAAAAGTGCTTAGTAAAAAATTAATAAAATCTTGATTAAACTTTCATTGATTTTTAATTCACTAAGCGCAATTAGCAAAATTTTTTTATAGCTTTAAAAGATACAGTGGTCGCCGTGGATATAAAAAACGTTTGTTCTAAAGAGTTTTGATTCAATAAAGCTCCTGATAAAATAAAGCGACTAATTTAATAAAGCTGGTTATTGCTCTGTTTTTGACACTTTGAATCATTAAAGTGGCTGATTCAATTAACCTCTGATTCAATTAACTGGCGTTTACTTTATACCATATGGATAGAAGTTTTGCTTTGTGCAAAGGAACAAAATTAACTTTGAAGAATTTCTGAACAGCAGCGGTTAAGGAGTACATATAACAGCAACTGCATCGATTTTATTAAAAAAACTTGAAAAGTATTGCAATGTATTCCAGAGGTCCTATCGATATAGCTGTGCTGCAGGGGTTACAGGTTGGTTCTAAAAAGAGAGGGGGGGGGGTGAAAAAATATGGCGGAACAGTCATACAAACAAAGACCCAAAATCGCAGAAGCACAGAGGGTCGCAAGCGTATTTAGAAGCAGTTAGAGCAACAGTCGTGGTGGACTTGTTAAATGGCCATGACTCTCTCTAAACCTGTCTCCCTCATATATTTTCTTATGGAGATATTGAAAAAGAATCGTGTATGAGATATCTATTGCAATGCTGGAAGACTTGGTAAGAGGAATCGTTGAATTTTCGTATGTGTTCGAGATACACCTGGTATCGTTGAGAAAGTGCAACGTAGGTGCCAAGTGTGCCTAGATGCATCTGTCAAAAACCTTGGGCATCTCCTTTAGGGTCAACATTTGACTTGCATTAGTCGCATATGAGTGCGAAATTAATCAATAAAATTCTCTGTTATGGTTTTGTTTTGTATTATTTTAGATGCATCTTGTATATTCGGAGATGCCCTGTACAGCAACTCCGGACGGCTGTAGTGACCCTATGTTCCTATACAATTTTTTATCCTTGTATAACTGATCTGTCAGGTCACTTGCCAACGTTTTTTAATTCACCTTCTAGAAACATAAATACTATCTTTTAAACAATGTGTATTTACAAATATATTATTGATTTTTAGGGTCTTCTAAGTACAAAAACTTTTACGTACGATTTCAGTGTTAGAAATTCATAATATCGTTAAAAACTAGCCTTTTTAGCAAGACAATAAAAACACTTTAATGCGTCAAAATTAAAAAAAGGAAGAACCTTTGACGTTTGTTATCAAACTTTTTGTGATTTAAATAAGAAGTAGTGCTGCAACGTACTAAATGACCATGCCTGACGAGGGGAAAAATACAATTTACTAATCAATGATTATTTGCTGTTTTTATGTTTTAAACTAAAGTTTAATCGAGATTTTTTATATTTTTGCATTGAATTACCTTTTATTCTGTTATCTTTACTTAGTACTTCCTTTTTGTTTTCATTGGTCTTTGGTTTAATTTTCTTAATCTTTATTTTTCGTTATTGTTTTCTTTCATTGATTCCATTTTTGAATAGTGTGTTTTTGCGCGAGAAAAAAAAAAGGATTTTGAAGTCCCATACCAAAATAAAATAAATAAATAAACATTATACAATGCCCATTGATTAAGTTGTCATTTTGTGGTGTCTCTCGTCTCTCCCTGGTGCACCAAAAAGTGCCACGGCTCCCACTTGCAGCCCCTGCTATATAAAATAGATATTAACTATCATCCATATTAACTTGGCTTTTTAATTTGTTTGGCGACATCTAAGTAGCTAATTTTATATTCAATATCCAGAGAGGTTTTGGTAAGGATTATTAGAATAACCGCACAATGTCTCCGCTCTACCAGTTCATTAAGAATTGTATTTTATTTACTTATCTATGGATTCTAAAGAAAGAACACCTTTAAATATTCAAAATATTTAGGTGAATGTGTTTTGAATTAAATTCTGCCCCGGCTGAGCTACCATTTTTTTTTTGTAGTTACTCAAGACTAATTTTACAATTTTTTCTGACAAAAACATTATTTGGCCACACATTTTTAATTAAATAAAATTCAACTGTATAATTTTATACCTTACTGGAATCGAACTTGCTACTTCTAAATGAAAAATAGATTTCTTACTCTGCGACTTTTAAGATATATCATACTCTGCGACTATGGAATATCTTAAAAGTTGCCTGCGTCAATAATTATTTTAGGAAACTGTCTCCATATTGTTGGACAGTTAATACTGTTATTAGTAATTTTGCTACCGTTGCACTAAATGGCGTTTTGGAATATAGCAACTGTTTGCTTCACAATACTTTAGACTAAAAAAGCGCTAAATACCATCAGATTTGAGACAACAATTTATAGTTGGTCTGATTATGTAAAAGAGAAAAAAAAAAAAAAACTTTGTGCTATAAAAAACTTTTCCCCTTTTGCACATTCTTTTTTATCAGTTACCTTCTTCAGGTCCTCTTTTATCATAAACATACTTTTGCTAATATCATGCTTTTAGGATGGTATGAAAGAGACTAAAATAGCAATAATAGAAAAAAGTTATATACACCGAAATAAATAAATAAATGGAAGGATAAAGCAAGAAAAAGAAAATTAGTAGGTAAGAGGGGGGGGGGGGAGAAGTACTATTCATAAAAATCTGAAAGAGCTTTGAGCTTTACTAGGATTACTTCTGTTTCGATGATCAATTTCTTTTGCATTGATGAGACGATTTCTTGTAAATCCGTATATACATTTAGTTATGTATACTTTTTTGCGTCCTGAGTTTCTCTTTATTTAAAGAAACCGACCTGTAAGAAAAAACTAGTCCACTAGTTACGCAGATGTGTTTTATATTTTTATTCTAAGTTGTGAAGAATTTGAATGGTATCATTTAGACTTTTGTGTTTCAAATTAAAAAAATTGCTTAGTTTTTTGGATAAGATATTATTTTATCACTGCAAATTTTGTTGGTATTAAAATGACATCAATTCTATTCAGATGCTTTTTATCCTCAATATAGTGTAGTTTTTCTAATTTTTGTTAAATAGACTAGCTGCGATTTAAAAAAAACAAGCATTTTAAAGTATTGCAAACTTTTTGTCTTCGAATCTTTTTTCGCTTAAACTTCCGAAAAGGCAATTGATTAAAAAAAGAAAAAAAGGATCATTCGAATCAGCTATTATTTGCTATCATAAAATGAAGTCTTTAACATTTTTCTAAGATACAACAAACTATTTTCTCTTATATATATGAAATTTATTTACATGGCTTGCAGAGGAATGAATTTTATTGCATTTTAAATTATTTTCAGGAACTCTATCAACAAGACTTATGTCTCAAAATTCAAGACTGAAAGTTTTCAAAATGGCCTAAGTTCGTTTTTTTTTTTTTTTTTTAATTCGAATCAACCATAGTGCTGATATGTTTTTCCTGACGTACCTTAAATAAATAGAAAATGGATAATTCTGGGGTAAAAAAAAAAAAGAATAATCTCGCATAAATCATTTTGCATACTCTAATCAATAATCAAATGAAATCGTCTTACCACAAAACACTTGGCGTGCCATACTTTCATTTCATATTACAAAATAGTTCTATTTAAATTTTTTACAATGTTTTTCAAAATGTCTTATTTAAATGCTAATTACAACCTTTATCATGTGAGATATTAAAATATTCAACCGTTGCAAAAAATGTGATTGAAAGAACAATGTTATTATGCGAAAAAGAAGTATAAGAGAAAGAGTAATGACTTCAATGTGTTTTTTCTTAAAGTACAAGTAAAATATCAATCAACTGTTCTTTTAAATGCACGAAAAACGTAAAATGAGCTTGTTTGCGTTTAGCAGCAAGAAAGATAAAAAGCGTTGTGTTTGACTTGCATGTTTACAGCACCTGTTTTTAAATTTTGTTGAAACAAGATGAAGGCTTTGAAGCATTTTTGTTACGAAATAAAGTACATTACTTTGACGATAAAATTCTAAGAAATGTGTTCTTTTAAAAGACCCTGATATCTAAGATACAGAAATAAATAGAACAAGAACATATTTTTTTCGTAAAAATACATGTTTCTGCTCTTATGCCTAGGTGTTGAATTAACTAAAAGTTAATATTAAAAATAATCAGAGAGAATATATTTTTTGCCAAACGGGGGCCTTTACATCAGAACAAATCTTAAAATTAACTTATAAAATCAAATCGTATGACGCTCATCCAGAACTGAGCAAGTTATTTCTTTCCTTCATTAGAAGCAACGTTTACTGCTGGTTAAAATAAATAAACCAAACTTTCAAAATTAGCTATGTTACCAATTATCTAACCTTATAACGTTTTGCTATAACCAATGGTTATAGCAAAATGATTTCAGTTAATATACGTTCAATCTTGTCATGAAGTTCTTCAGCGATTTCATCAAAAATGTTTTCATTAAATTTGTAATCTTCCAATCAATATTTAAAAACGCTTTCATTCCTGTGTAGAAATTGGAAAGAGAAAAAGAAAGCAGGGTGTAAAAAAATCAATGATTTTTTTAAAAAAATCAAAAAAATCGGATTTTTTTGATTTAAATCAGATTTTTTTGATTTAAATCAGATTCTTTTGATTTTTTTAAAAAAAATTAGAAATTTCAGTTATTAATTAATTTTTATTTATGAACAACTTACCTTTAAGTTTTTAAAAATACAAAAACACCTTTGAAGTAAAGCTTCACCAGTAAGGAACCCAGAAAAAAGTGTTAGGAGCCAATCTGAAAATAATCCTGTCTACTAGCTAGGATAAAAATCAAATGGGGCAGGAAGCTCAACCCAATCCTCACTTCATTCAGCCCCCCCCCTCTTTACTTTGCTTTTGTTTTATAGAGCTGGAATATGTTCTATTTCAGCCACTAATATAGGCTGCCCCCCCCCCCCCCAGTTGCTAATGCAAGTCATAGAAAATTCATCTTCTGTTTGGTTGTTTTTGTTTTTTCTTTTCACTGAAAGTATATCACACACATTCTATCATGGCCCTCCTCCCTCAATTCACTCTTTGCAACACCTGTCCTGCACCTGCATGCATTTTCTTTATTTCACATATTAGACAGCAAATAGCACAATTTGTGCATACATATTATTTGGACTGCAACCTTCCAGCATCTGTGGAGGTGGGATGAGTAGGATAACTTTTCCATTTATTAGATGGAAATCAAAGCTCTAAAAGAAAATGGTAAAAATAATGAAATTGGGATTGTCCAAGAGAATTTTTTAAGGATTTAAATAAAATGATTTAAATCAATGATTTTTTTAAAAAAATCAATTGATTTAAATCGCGATTTAAATCACTGATTTAAATCAATTGATTTAAATCATTGACACCCTGAAAGAAAGCAAGATTTATTTATTTATTCGTTTATTTTTTATTAATAAGTCATTTACTCGTTCATCGGCACGTCCATTTGATTGAGTTAGGGCAATTAGGGCAGTACTGAAAAATGCGATTTATTTCATAAATTTATCAAATTAAGACGATTGATAAAGCAATTTAAGTGAAATACACATTTTCAAATGTTAAGATTTTTTCTTTTAAATGAAAATCAAATTGTATGCCAAATATCAATCATACTAGAAATCAACTATGCTTAAAATCAAATGCTCTCAAAATTAAGCTAGATTAACCCATTTATGCCCAAGTTTTTTTTAACATTTTTTTTTTCAATTTTTATCTGCTTAAAACTCTTGGAATTATTTACATACATTTTAGGCTTAAAATAGTTCGCCGTTGCCATATTTATTAAGTTATTTAACGTCCAGTTTATGGAGTATTTTGCAGATATGTGAGCAAAATACGACCTTACTTGACTTTACTTGTGCAAAGTAACATTACAGAAGGCATCTGTGATCAATTTTAAGCAAATCATTTTAAAATCGTTTAATTTTAGGAAAAATAAGCTCGCAAAAAATTACTTTCTCTGGCTACCCAGGCTGGATCGCTGCTTGACTGATTTGTCTGAAAATAGCTGTCAATAAATAAACTCTGATATCCAAATAGTGGCTCTAATTGGTTTTCTTAAGAAGGATTATTTAACTTGTGAAAAACAGCTGTAGTAAAATTATATACCCATTACAGTTTTCTGTATGCAGTAACTAACAAGCGTTCCATTTTTAGGCTACTGGACATAAATAGGTTAAAGCCAAATAAATTCGAAATCAAATGCATTCAAAGTCAATAATACACAAAATTAAATATTGTCTTATATGCGTGTTTTGCGTATCTCATATAGAGGAATGTTTGGAAAAGTGAAATAGTTAAGATAGCTGACCTGTTTCAAAATGAACGCATTGCAAATTTGTTTTTAAAATTACTGTACATAAAGATTGAATAATGTATTTTGTATGACAACTGACAACTTGCGTTAAAATATTTTTCGTTTTTGGCAGTTATTTTGTACCTTCAAAAAAAAATGTAGAAATTTTCCACCTTGAAAAACCATGGGGCAAAGTGAAAAATGCAATATTTTTACTATGAAAATCAAATGGACGTGTCGATGAACGAGTAAATGACTTATTAATGAGAAATAAACGAATAAATAAACAAATAAATGAACTCATTAACGCGTGAGAAAAAGAAATGAGTGAATAAAATAGAGCACGAAAAAGAAAATCAGTGAACGAGTGAATAAATAAGTGAATTAATAGGTAAACGAATGTAAATTAATTAATAAATAAATATCAACGTGATTTTAAAAAAATAATGCATAAGTAAAGGAAATGAACTATTTCACTTCGCCCCGCATGCACTTGACAAATTACATTGAACATTCAAAATCAAAATTTGCTTATTAAGAACTAAATAAGTATTGCTCTGGACACCAGTAGATCTCAATTCAAACTTAAAATGATAATTACAAAAATTTTATAACTGTATCATAACTAAAAATATTTTTGAAAAACCACGAATATTACAATATTTGTATCAAATTTTGAAAAGGACTTTAATAATTTTTTTTGTTGATTTTTAGACCTATCTATTTGTTGACAGAAATTAACTGCATGTCTAGGGACTTTGTTAAAATATTGCTAGACAGGTGGCGCTGCAAACTGAAAATATTTTGCCACATAATATTATTTCAGGGGCTCGATCATCGGCTATTTCTAACTGAGGAGTCCATGATAAGGACGAAACTGCAGTCTTAGGATGCTATGATCGAGCTGTTGGTGCATTTGCTTAACCTCCATTATATTTAAGACCTTGATTATATAAGTAAAAATTGTATAACAAGGTGAAATCGCACAAATATGCAGATAACTGCAGCGACGTGCTTAAGGGTTTCAAGGAAAGACACAAACATATCCCATGTCTTTCCATCCAAAAAGTTGCATTAAAACAAAGATACCTTGAAATCCCGAATCACGTGTCTTCAGTTACATGCAAAGTAGTGTGGTTAAACGTTGTTAAAATTTCTATAACGTTTCAACACAATTTTTTTTTTCCGTCTTTTGTTATACAAGTTTCACCACTTTGGATCCAATTTATTTACTTTTTCTTCCAATTTATCATTGTTGCAGAGCTAGGGTTGCCAGGAAAAAGTTTCAAGACATTTCTAAGCTTCGCCAAATTCACGTGGCGCTAGATGTATCTAACACTGAAAAATTACCAAAACGTGATAACTTGCCAGAAAAGACAACCACTCAACCCTCACTGAGCGCCATAAAAAAAAACATAACACGTGCTGGATTCCAAGTGTTGAAACTTAAACTTGATACGCCAGCTCGTCTGTACTGTCCGTCCATGAAAACCGCGCCTAGCACATGCGAACAGTTCCATTTGAAAAAAGGGTAGATGGGTTGTGGGTGATAACTGCCCGAAGTTTACAGAGGCACTCTTTCACGGGTATATTTTATTAATTTTTATATTCGAACACTTTGCTTTTTCCATCACTATGCCTTACTTCTACACTACCTGTTTCTTTAAACAATTTGAAAGTTCTTTCAATTAATCTCTTTGACACATTTAAATGCTTCAATTTTTTTAAATCACAATTCCGCTTACTTTTTAAATGCAATTCGAGAATAAAACGGCGTTTAGCATTCATCTTGATAATGCAAATAATAAAATGGATTTTAATTCAATTAATCGTCTACACTACTGCTCATAGAATTAAAGTGCTGCCAACAGTAAAAAACATCTTGAATGTAAATTATTTCCGAAGTTTTCAATTCAAAACTTACATTTTCTATATCTTTTTGACATATTCAACTAAACTATGTATTTGAAATTAGCATCGTTCCACGTTGTTTGATACGACTCAAAATGCTTTTTATTATTCTTCCCCTTATTGTATCTTACCTAACACCCCTATTTTGGTAAGATCAGAGAAGACCTGACGCATGCGTAAATGCTCGGAAGGTTTCACCTGAGAAACTCAGACAGTATGTTCTATATCTACTAAAATAATTCTTTTAAAAAGTATTCTTCCCAGTAAATTTAGCTCCAAAGAAGGCTTTTAAAAGGGAAGCTATTTAGTGAAATGCACTGCATTAAGATAGCAAAATAAAATTTAAAAAATAGATTTTTTTTTTACAAAGATAAATTCTTTCTTAAATTGAAAAGGCAATCTCATCAAAAAAGGAAGAAAAATAAAACTTTCGATTACTTTCAGCTCTGAGAGATTTTGTTTGTGCCACCTGCCCATCAATGAATGGATGTTGCTTGTCCTCCTCCTCGCATTCCTTTTTCCAGTGACACTTCACCAATCCATCACTTTCCGGAAACCGGCTAACTGCATTGACAGCACCCAGGGAAAGATTCGTATCACGTATTTTTGGAGATAAATTGGTTCCGCGGCGCGTGATGTCTTAGAGAGATATCAAATAAGGAGTTGGGGTGGATAGGAAAAAAGAAAAATAAGGTCATGTAAATTGTTTTCAAAAACTGTGAGAAAGCGTTTGTCCTCTTTGCATACTACTATTCAGTGAATTTATAAATGTTGAGTCCCCCCCCCCCTTCGTGAATTATTAACCCATTTATGCCCAGTAGCCTAAAAACGGGACGCTTGTTAGTTACTGCATACACAAATCTGTAATGGGTATATCTTCTCTTCTCTATCTCTATCTCTTCTCTATCTCTACTAATAATAAAGCTGAAGGTGTGTCTGTCTTTCTGTCTGTTACGCGCGTAGCGCCAAAACCGTTCGGTCGATTTTCACGCCACTTGGCACAAAATTAGTTTGTAGCATGTAGTTTTGCACCTTCTACGATCATCAGGAGAGCTGTAATAATTGTTTTTAGAATCCTGAAATTCAAGGCTTACCTTCAGTAAAGCAAGCCAAACGATTCTAAAATGGTTCAGCTTGATAATAAAATTTGTTTGAAAAGAAAGATGAAAAGAATTATTTTATCAACGGAAATCAACTTTTCATGTTGTTACCATGGTTACGTGTTCATACCTATTTTTGTTTCGTTCTTCTTCCAGCGTCGCCAGACGTAGTATTTTTGATATTACGGTAATATTTTTTCGGCCCAAATAAGGAGCGTAGTATTTTTCCGGCAAACCTGTTTCCAATATACTAATGACTTAATTAAAAGATTTGGCGGATTTTTTTTTTTTTTTTTTTCATTTTCATAGATTTCGCATTTTGGCAACATTGATTTTGGCGACGTTTGGAAGCAGTATTACTTTGTAATATTTTTTTTAGAGGAGGCGTAGTATTTATTTGTTTCAATTCTCTGGCAACCCTGTCTTTTCTGGGTGAAAATGCTTTGGGACATTACTTGGCGCGTTTTTGCGTGTCTCGCGGAAGTGAAAGCTCCGAGAGAAACTACGCAAAATAGCCAGGGTTACCACGCTTGGCGCGCCTATCGCCCATTTAGCGAGAAAAGGGTACCTAAAGCACAGATTAACCAAATATCGTATGAATTGCGTTATTGCATCGTTCGTTTTGTTTTTAAAGCTAGGAAATAAAACTTTCTTCTTCTTTTAAACTTTGGTAAGATTTCTGTTGGTTTCTGTGAGCAACAAAATTGTTCTTATTTTCTCTTTTGGCTTATTTTTGTACATCTTCCCTTGGGGTTGCATTCGAATGTTCCAAGGGGGTGTTTTACCCCTTTTATGGAGTAAATCAGTGTTCATTTCAATGCAGACAAAAGTGATATGAATTGGCCCGACCACTTGGCAATATATCGCCAAGCTTTTGGTCGTCAAGCATTTGCCGCCAATTTGGCGACATATCACCAAGTTGGGGAAAAAAATTGCTTTCTTTTTATATTTGGACTCAATTTGGCGCTATTGGCGATATTTTGCAAAAAATCCACTGAATGATGTTAAAATCGGCAATATTTAGGAGATTAATCATTGTGAAACATTTTTTTTTTGCATTGTTTCGCGGCAAACTAGAGATATAAATGTTTGAACTGTTATCTTGCTCACTCCAAGCACTATTTTAGCACTTAAGGCATCTACTAAGAAATTTACACATAAAAATTAAGTAGCGTGGGGTCCATACCAGATTTTTATATCATACTTTGAAGGAATTATAGTTGAATTACAACTAAAATAGAGCATTTCTTCTGCTATATCAATTATTTTACAAATGAAATTATTATTTTATACCACGGGCAAAGCCGTGCGGGTACCGCTAGTAATTTTACTAAAGCTGTTTTACAAGTGAAATAGTCCTTTTTTAGAAAACCAGTTAGAGCCTCTATTTGGACATCAGAGTTTATTTATTGACAGCAATTTTCAGACAAATCAATTAAGCAACGATCCAGCATGGGTAGCCACAGAAAGTAAGTGTTTTTTGCGAACTTATTTTTCATAAAACTGAACTGTTTTAAAATGATCTGCTTAAAATGGATCACAGATGCCATCTGTAATGTTACTTTGCAAAAGTAAAGTCAAGTAAGGTCGTATTTTGCGCACATATCTGCCTAGTGTCCCATAAACAGGACGTTAAATAACTTAATAAATATGACAACAGGGATTTATTTTACGCCAAAAATGTATGTAAACCATTCCAAATAAGAGTTTTAAGCAGATAAAAAATGAAAAAAGTTGTTAAAAAAACTTGGGCATAAATGGGTTAAATTCCTGCCGTAAAATTAGTCAATTGTATATTCAACCAGGAGTGCCCACATAAGGGGATTATGGAGCAAGTTGCTCCATCAATTTTTTTTTTTTTGGGGGGGGGGTGTTTAAACTAAATATTTTTTTAATTTAAGTTATTTACGGTTTTTTTAAATAAAAATGATTCATTTTTTTTTTATTGAAATTATTTGTGTTATTTCTTTATTTTTATTTATTTATTTTTTTTTGCGTGTGTGTGTGTGCTTGATATGTCTGGAAGGGGAGGAAAACCGATTTCATTATGCACTTAATTCGAACTTTTAAAAAATTAATAATATATAAAAGAAAACCAGTTATAATTTAAAAAAACATATGAAAAAATAAATAAAATTAAAAAGAGAGCAAATATAAAAAGCATAAGAGGGTTGTGAAAAATTGGGGGGGGGGGGGGGGCGCTTTGTGGCATTGAGCTTGAGGGGGATGGGCACCCCTGTATTCAATCATAGTCATAATGTTTTAATTGCTATTGTTAGAAAATGCATAATGGGGATGTTTCCTTCTCAACAGTCCTACTTTTAGTAGCTGATATTGATAGGAAAGCCGGAAAAAAAAAATAAAAAACACGTGAGGCCAGGAAAAAATTTTTTAGTTTTTAAATATTTCTTAGAATATCATGTTTCTAAAACAAAGCGAAGTCTCGTATGAAGTCACAAATGAAGAAAGTTTGGTGTAAAACCAGGCCGACGCATCAGCTGTTTTGAATCTGTGGTAACCCTTGCTCTGCAACCATGAAAAATTCGATTCATAAATCCGACTCCTCTGTAAAACGGCCTTGTTTAGACCAACTTGTTCACTTGTGACGGCAGCATCAAAAATGATACAGAGGCTGAGTGTCTTTTAAGTTTTTTTTTAACATGGAAAATGAGTCAAAATTAAGAAAAAAGGAAAGTTACCGTATGTTTTTGAACGTGCTCTTTAAAAAAAAAATGTTTTTGAAAAATGAAAAACATCTAGATTACCTTTTCTTATATTTTCCATTCAGTTGCGTAAATATAAATAAGTATATCAATGTAGCTGATATTTTTTTCACCATAGTAGCTGAAATTATTTTAGCTCATAGGCAAGAGTCTGCAACCTTGATTTGGCTCGTCTTATGGAGTGAAGGTAAAATCTTCGAAATTTTGAGGGCTCAGTTATGAATATTTCAGACTGATGAGCTCAAAAGGACCAAATTGTTGTCTCAGGACGTCGTAATTGTGTTGTTGGTATATGCTTGTAGTTCTGACTTAGTCCCATGTGGGGGAAAATTTTACAATTTATGATAAACAGAGTCCTTCCAGAGTGAAAAAGAAGAAAACATGCCGTCTTTTAAACCGAAAAGCGAAATCGAGAACAGAAGTAATAATAAAAAGGACAAGTACAAAAAAATAAAAAACTTTTGTAAAGAGCATTCAGTAAACTGATTCGAAAGAAAATGACTTTAAATTTAATTGGACAAAAAAGGGCCCCTTTTAACTTTTTAAAAGAAATTTCTATAAGTTTTTTTTGTCATAAATCAGCCTTTTAAAATATTTCGCAATTTATTATTGATTAAGTTTTTGAAAATTAATGTCCGTAACAAATCTCAAAAATTCATTAAATAATTCATATCCATGTTTGTTTCTTCGAAAATTGTGAAGTATGCTCTTGATAGAAATGAATGAAGGTTCGAAATAAGATTTGCATCATAATGAGCTTAAAAGAAAGAATTTTTTCCTGAAACTCTGTCCCTATTTAATCCGTTTTGGTGAAAAATAAACGTCACACTTTCAACGTTCTATTTTTTAGAGTAAACTGCGAAATCGAATCTCATTTGGAACTCCATTCGCATGGTGGAAACAAAGAATAGAAAAACCTATTAAGAATTTCTTTCCTCTAAAAAGAAATTTAAATCAAGATTTTTTTTATACTTCTTTAAGAGATTGGAATTTCTTACGTGAGCGCTCTTAAAACGCGAGAAAAAGTATTGAATGTCAATGCATTTCAATTTAACTCACTAATAAATTATTTAAATCTCCTTTTCAAATTTATATTCTGAAGAATTTAAAAAAACCAGCAATTTATCACAAAACTAGATTGTACTTACCTCTTAAAGCTAACATTATCTTAGTATTAAATATGAATTAAATACTTAAATAAATGAAAAACCATTCAGATTTAAGAAAAAATAATGACTATAAAAATGTAGGTAACAATCTATGTTTTGTAGGCAATTGCTCGTTTAAGAATTAGATGCTTATTTTTTTCCTTCTCAAACTTAGAAAATAAAGGCTTTATTAACAAAAAGAAGTGCCGAACAAAACAAGAAAAAAAAAAGAAAGAAAAAAAAAAATGCCGATCCGGAGTCCATTTCGACTAGATTCGTCAGCAGCATGTGCGTGCGTTTTTGTGCCATTTCACAGAAAAACGGACATTCCCCCCCCCCCCATGTTATAGTTTTCATATAATTTTTAAAAAATAATAGTTAAAAACGTAGGCAGTGAACAAGAGTTTATGGTTTAAGAAATCATTAATTGTTTGTGTAATTTCTTAAACAGATGTTTTTTTTAAGTACCTTTTTCAAATTATTACTTTCTAATGAAATATGATCAGTTTATATTTGGGAAGAAAGGAAATTTTCGTGAAATAATCTTTGTGTGTATTCCATAATTGAAAAACACTTAGTTGTAGAAAGCTGCAATTTCATAGGCTAAGATTTGTTAATTGTTCATTTTCGTACTTATTTTGCATAATTCAAAAACAGCTAGTCATATTACCCTGCTAAAAATAATCTGCAGAAAATGGGAAAATGAAAAACAATTTTGGAAGTTTTTTTCAAAGATTTTCTGCAGATTTTTCGAAGACAGAAAAAAATCTACATTTTGTCTTCAATACAATCTGCAGAAAATCCACAATTTTTTTTTCTTGTACTTTTCTCTTAATATTCTGTTGGCTTTTGAAGCTTGTTGCAAATATGCTTACATTTTCTGCAGATTTTTAAAAGTTTTTCAGCACTTTTTTTTTGCTGGAAATTTAAAAAAATAAGCTGTTGGTCATAGTAACTAAATTAAAAAAAAATGAAGCTTCGCACGTTGTACTACTTTTATCTAGTAGTCACTTACTCAGCAAATTCTTTTATTTCAATCAACAGCCTCTCTGAAAACATATACATTTTTATGTGCATTTATCTCACGTAACTCAAAAACGGTTAGCCGTAGAAGGTTGAGACCTGAAATGCAAAAATATATAAATAGTAATCTCTATTCTTGGTCGTAGTTGACCAATCGTCTAGATGTGTCTGCACCTATTTGTGTATTTGTAAGTGATTAATTCAATTGTCTTTATTTGGCAACAGTTTAGCCATTTATTGCTAAATTGGAGATGAATTAGGCATTAAAAAACGAGACAAATATAGAGGGTTTTTTTCTTCTTGGTTTCCGAAAGTAATCTTCAGCAATTTCTTTGCTCATTATCTGAGCTTATTATTACACAGCTATTTTTTATATTTATTAACATATTCTATGCGACTTTTTTACTTTTTTGGTGGAGGGATTTGATTTATGTCGTACAGAAAGTCGTAACTGTATATCGCCTCTCCAAATTTTATTTAAAAATCCATTTGTAGTACTTAACTCGCAATTAAAAAAAAAATTATGCAGTTCATCAGTGATAACGTTCGTAGTTAAGGGATAGCTAAGAATCAAATACTGTAATTTTCTTAGTAAGATCTACAGGTTCGTCAGTGCAGCTGTTTTATAAGTTCAAGTCACTAGTTTCTTTTTTTTTGCTAATGCTATAATTCTTGTCATTTTTCGGAATAAAAAAAACTTTTGTATATATCTTCGACAAGGTATAGATGGAGCTTTTGCCACTTCCTTTAAGTGTTAAATACTTTTCAATTCTTTTTCACAAAAAAAGAGCTAAGCTTTGTAGTTATCCTGTCTTTCTTAAAAACTTAATCTCTAGTAAAGAGGCTGAAATTATTTTCCCATCTCTTTCCTGTAGTCTTTGAATTTTGTTATTTCTTTGAGTAATAAACTGTTTTTCATCAACAATTGAAATGGCGATCTTTTATTAATATACACTTTTTTTATTCACTAAATGGCAATACAATGGTAGCATAACATGTGTTATTTATGGTCTTTTATTCTTTAATAATTAGTTGAACACATTTACAGTAATAAAATTTATCTATTCATAAGTAATTGTAAAATATTGCAATGAATTTGAAAAATAATGCAATTTAAAAAATATCTTATCTCTCGCTGGTAAATGAGAATACCTGCAATCTTGATACTCCGTATAATTATCGCCATAAGGTGTTGGTTTAGTTTAGAGCTCTGGGAAATGTTTAGTGCGTTTAATGTTCAATCGTCTTTTTCGTTTCTTTAATACTTTCATCTGATTTTTTCAAACCATCAACTTAACTACAATGCAGCTTACAGAAATATTAAGTAAACTTTTTTATCTACGTTTTCGGCTACAGTTTTGTGAAATAAGGCAGTTTCACTAAACTCAATGTGTCCCAAATGTAATTTCTCTGAAAACGTCATCACAGTTGTACCAAATTTCGCAATGCTAATCTTACGCTTCAAAATATTGATTTTGTTTTTACAGTATAATACAGCTAGTTTTATAGTACATTTACCAGTAGTAAATTGTAGAATTACTAATTTGAAGCAATAAACTGCAAAATTGCTAGTTTCAGTTTATTACTGTGCATTTTACAGTTTTAAACTGGAACTTGTGCTGCCAGTATTATACTGTTGTTTTATAGTATAATAAAACTAATTCTATAGTAATGAACTAAAACTGCTACTTTTAAAGTAACAAGCTGTAAAATAGCTAGTTTTAGACTGTAAAATAGCTAGTTTTTCATTAATAAACTGTAAAATATCTAGTTTTGCAATAATCAACTGTAAAATAGCTAGTTTTACAATAATAAAGTACAAAATATCTAGTTTTGCAATAATAAACTACAAAATAGCTGATTTTGCAATAATAAACTACAAAATAGCTGGTTTTGCAATAATAAACTACAAAATAGCTAGTTTTGCAATAATAAACTACAAAATAGCTGGTTTTGCAATAATAAACTACAAAATAGCTAGTTTTACAGTAATAAACTACAAAACAGCTGGTTTTGCAATAATAAATTACAAAACAGCTAGTTTTACAGTAATAAACTACAAAATAGCTTGTTTTACAATAATAAACTACAAAATAGCTAGTTTTACAGTAATAAACTACAAAATAGCTGGTTTTACAATAATAAACTGTAAAATAGCAAGTTTAACAGTTTATTACTGTGCTTTTGCAGTTTTAAGAACCTCTGCGGTCAGTATTGCACTGCAAAAGCAAGTTTATGTTTTGCAGTGTACGTAAGGTGCGAACTTTGCAAGACAAAGTGTCTTGTTTTCCATGGAATGGCCCCTCTGCGTTCGACGCTTCCACGTTACTGATCCCCGCCCCCTTCTTTCGAAAAATAAAAATAAAAAAAAGAAAACAAACGATTATAATGCAGAAGTTACAGTTACGAGTTGGTTTTCAAATCCTTCAATGTACAGCGCGTCTCGAAATGATAGGTCCACCCTTATTTTTCAAAATTTCGACTCTTAATTGAGAATAAAAATCACTTTTTTTGACAGTGATTATATATCTGTAATTGTTAAAACTATGTTTGATGAAATTTCTCAAAAAATGAATCATTTCTTCTTATTTGATGCAAATTTTCATTTTCAGACCGTTTCAAAAAGATAGGTCCACCTTCAGAAATTTTGCCCCAACCACGTTTATTTCCAAAAATTTGCATAAGTATCTTTGCTTAGTCTTACTACGGGATTATGCTTGCTGCTGTGGAGGTATTTAAACAGATTTGAACAGCACTTTGTAGTCAAACAAAACGGATTGTCGTTGCAGTCTTTCGCTGGTTGAGCAGGGAAAAATTGATGCATTAAAACAGTCTGGAAAATCGAACAGAGAAATAGGTAAGCTTTTAAACAGATCACAAAGTGTTGCAAACATTTTTTTGCTATTTGGAAATGCTTATAGCAGTAAAAAATCATCTGGCCGCAAATCAAAAGTGACACCCCTACAACGAAGCACTATCGTAAGGGACCTAAAATCCAGAAATAATGAGCATATCCACTTTGGCCAAACAACTAAACCCTTCAATATCAAAATCTACAGTCCACAGAGCGGTAAAGAAGTTCGGCAATTTTCTTTACGGGAAAAGGAAAGCGGCTCCGAAATTGACTAAAAAGCACAAAGAAAAGAGATTGAAATTCGCACAGGAAGAGATGTCCTGGAAACAAAATAGGCATCGTGTGATATTCAGTGATAAAAAGGAATTCAACCTGGATAGTCCAGATGGTTGGCATTATTACTGGCACGATCTGCGCAACGATAGACAGATATTCTCGAAGAGGCAAGCTGATGGTGGTTCCGTTATGGTGTGTGCCCGATTCAGAGGGACAGGAAAAACTGATATAGCATTTGTAAACAATCGTTTGAATGCTGCTGGCTATAACAAGCTGTTTGAACAATATTTTCTCTCACAATCAGAACCCATTGGGGGCTCATTCTTCATGTTCTAACCGGACAATGCTCCTCTGCACTCTGAAAAGTCCACTTTTGAATGGTTTCTGGATAATGTTGTACATATTATCGATTAGCCACCTTGCAGCCCCGACCTGAATCCAGTAGAAAACATGTGGGGTATGCTCGCAAGAGCAGTGTATGCAGGCAGAAGGCAGTACAACAGTACTTGCAGACTTAAAAAGGGTTATTTCCTCCGAATGGTCAAAAATCGGGACAAATTGTTTGCATAAACTTGTAGAAACCATGCCAAATAGGATTTATGAGCTTATTCAGAAAAAAAAACAGAAAATTTTCTTATTAATTCAACATTTATTTGATGCGTGGTTCAGTGGACCTATCTTTTTGAAACAGCTGTTTCATCTAATTTTAGTTTCCCTCATTATTCCTATTATTTGTAAATTATTTATGAGCTATTTTACATTGAATGAAGTAATGTAGTTTATAAAATAGTGCTTTGTACACAATACAACCTTTTTTTTACCAGCATAACTTTCGTTTTTACTGGTGGACCTATCATTTCGAAACGCACTGTAGACGCCTCTTTTCCTTGCAGCATGGAGTTGAGTTCTGAAAAGTGGAAGTTGTGCAAAAGATATATTTTTCTTTCGGGTGTATTTTGTTCTCCTAGGGACCGATTTGGCGAGGGGCCAAAATGTGATGGTTATCATTTGTCCGGTAATCACTGTTGCGAGGAATTTTTCTTTTTCTATGACCTTATAAAATCGTAAAAAGCAAACTAAAGAATGAAAAGCCTTCATTTTTATTTCCAATAGCCCAGCGTTTTTTCTTTTCTTTTTGTTTGTTTGTAAATTTTTTCAGTATTGTAAATTTTTTGCAGTCTTGAACATTTCGGTTTTTGCATTCAGATGCAAGTATAACTTAATTTTTCTTTCTAATGTTAAATGTATCGCATTGGATCAAGAAGAAAATTAGAATGCACTAGCTTAATTAATTACAAAGTTATATTTTTTTACTCATTACTTAAGTACGGTTAATTTAAAGTTGATTCCTGCATAACTATCATTGGTAACTTTTTCAACTACAGAGATGCCTCTCGCACACAAGGAATGTACAAATAATTCAAATTCTAAGTGACTTTTCTTGTTTTACAAGTTTTAAAAATTAAAAGAAAACCAGTTAAGTTGAATAAGTATGCTGCGGTACTTTCTTTATTTGTAGAACATCGTTCTACAAACCATGTGAAAGATGTAAAATATAAATACAACATTAAAAATGCACAAATATGCAGGGATATTTATTACACAAAGGTATTTCTATACTTCATATCGTCGGCACCATGCTAAACTAACGAATGTGAAAAATCACGTTTTTCAAGTTCGTTTTTCAAGTTCAAATTTTACAAATAATTCAAATTAAAATGATGCCTTCGAACGGTAGTTTTACACCTAAAGATGTCTATAAAAGTTTAAATATTGAAAATAACCAAACACGTCAGGTGGGAATAAGTTGTATGCAGTGTTTTGGCTCTCCTGAAAAATGCCAATTTTCACATTCGTTAGTTTAGCATGGTGGCGACGATATGAAAGATGTCTGCCATTGCTCACCAAAATTTGCTTACTTTGGCGAATTTTCTGAAAATGTTTGGCAGACATTTATAAAAAAAATCTCATGTTTCGATAACTTGGTCACACGCAAAAATAATTTATGATTCGAGAAACATATTTTACAATGTTGCCTAAATTGGTACTTATTGCATTTTTTTGAATAGTTCTTACATTATCATATGGTTTCCTGGTTACAGGGACGTCATTTCAAGTTTTTCCAAGGGGAGGGGGGCAAAGGTTAAAAACACAATACAATTTCCCAGAAAACTACAAAAACCGCGCCCACTTATATGTAAATACATTGATTTCTCAAAGTCAGGGGGGGGGGGGCAAATGCCCCCCCCCCTAAATGACGGGCCTGTCTGGTTAGCAGAAAAATTTAACTGCTGGTCCAACCAGCGGTATGTAAACGTATGAAACTGTCATTCTCACCTGCACTGCAGTTTCGATTTGGTCAACTTTCGAGCTAAAGTGCAACATATTAATTTAGCAATGACAAATTGCTATTTGTTTTCTTTTCAAACCGCAAACATTGTGTAGTCCTTCTTTCAAATTGGTAGTTTACCAGCGTCTCGCGTCGACCATCTTTTTCTCTCCATGCTCCACCATTCAAGATTGCATGACGTAGTACTGGCGCCATCTGTTGATTTGTCGGGTAACCAATGTGTCGCCTAATAAGACCCGATCTGTGTTCTTTTCTGATGGTAACAGAGTGCTCTGTCCCCTGAGCCAAAAGGACTCTAAGGCTCGGTTGAAAAGTTGAGTTATGTGCTCTAGGACGCCACACACTTATCGCAAATACTCATTGCGAAAAAAGCATTTTAAGTTCGAGCTGTCAAAATTCAGTTAAATTTTTGCCAGATTATTGCTGAAGACAAATCCTAATCTATTCTTAACTAAATTTGTGAAATTGTTTAATTATATCATTGTCATTCAAACCCGCTCACATACGTTGTCTAGGATGGAAACACCTTTCATAGGAAGCATTAAAGATTTTCAGTTTCCGTAATTACCTAAATCACACACACATTAGTTCGTTATTTCAATAGATTCTATCGCGTGGGCCTACAGCAAGTACATTTTAAAAGATAACCTTCCATAGAAATTGAAACACCTTCATAGTAATAACATCTAGGGCCACGAGGAAGTTGGTGGAATAAGTATTATTATCAAAATATGTGGCACTATTTCTGCAAGTTAATGTCTGGAATTCATCTATTTCTAAATATTCAACTAGTTGATGTAAGATCCTGCCTTAGGGTATTTTTCACGTAATTTTCTGAATTGTTAATTCTTACATTTTGTGCTTTAAGCTTATTTGGAGTAATCAAACCTCATAAAGTTCTCTTTCAAATCATTTTATTACTCCTTAGGGCAAAGCCGGGAGCAGTAAATCTAAATTAAAGTCAAAGAAAGAGCATTTCTCTCTTGCAAAAGTTGAAAGAAACGAAAATAAGACACAGTTCTTTTCACAACATATTTTTAGCTTGAATTCTTAATCTGATAGATGCAATATAAATTGTAAAGAAAATATATGACTCATAATATAACGTATTTTTCTTATGGTGAGTACTTTATGAAGAACATATCTAATTTATGATGTCTCATATCAACACCATTTTTACCGTATAAGTTTTTTTAGCTATATGTTTCGCCTGTGTCTGATGTTTTGATCGTTTGAATTTTTTACTTAAAAAAATAATTTTAAATGTTTTCGATTCAGATTTTTAACTGTCGGGGTTTTTTTTATGTTTTGATTTTTGTGCATGATCAAAGCTTTTCCTTTTATTTGAAGATACTTTGTTATTATATGACTTGTACATACATTTTCTTTGCAGAAAGGGGGGGGGGGATGGAGGACAAAAAACTTATTTGTTAGCCTGACACGATTAAAAAAAAATGTTGTTTGAGTTTTTTTAGATTGTTTTAATGAGCCATGATGTTGCTGGTTTATTGTACGGATGAGTTAAACTTGAATTGCAACTTTCAGATGGTAGTCGGTGCAGACAAAAATTTACTTTATTTTCACTAACGAACAATCATTTATTTGTCTTTCAAAGTTTCTCTCGCATTTATTTTATACTAAATGCGTCACCCGGCGTTTTATGGTAAAAAAGTCGTCTCAAGTGACACATAATCCTTATGCGGACCTAAATAAACAGAACTTTTTATTTAGGTTTTGCATAATAATCACAACAGTCCCTACAATTTGCTACAGGAAAATGAAAATAGCTCCGAAAAATTCCAAGTGTGACTTTTTTCACGGGATTACAGCGTACTGGGGGCATTTAGTGTTAAAGGAATCAAGAATAATTCTTTAAAATAGTGTACAATGATGTATCATTTTAAATCTACACAAGATTTTTCAAAATTATCATTGAGAGGCAACATAACTATTTACGGAGCAAAAAATTTAATAGTATCCCTCATAATAAAATCGAAACTTGATGACAGGTAAACCAAATTACACTGTCGTAGATGAAACACTTTATTTTATACCTCCAATTCTCACAACTTTTTAAAGCCCTCAATAAGAAACTCATGTGATTGCGGGAAAATGTTCAGGTTAGGCTAAGGTGCCCATTAAAAATATAGTATTACGTCAAACCGTTGTAAAAATATAGAAATTACCGTTGGCTACGTTGGGATCCGTTTTTGTTTTTTTTCAAACTTCTGTGTAAGAATTTTAAATTAATGAAACTAATTATTTAAAGTTTAACAACACAAGTTAAAAAATGAAACAAAAACAAAAAATCTGTGTTTGAAATATATACATTCTCTGATATGACGAAGTACAATTTTATAATACAATGATTCAGAGAACGCTGTCGAAAAACCAATATTTTGTATTTCTCAGCATTAAGGCAGTCTTTACAAACCTGTGATATACGCACCATTGATGGTACTCGGAAAAAAAAAGAAAAAAAGAAACAGGAATGGCGGACATAAAGAATAAATAATAAAAATTACAGGTAGTTTTTTTGTCTGTAACTTATAAAATTATTTTTAATATTAATCTCATTCAGTTAAGGTGTTAAATGTGCAGTCAATGATCAGCAATTCGGTAGTCAATTTCATTTAACTTTAAGAAGCACTTTTAAATTTATCAGTTTATTTTAAAATATGCTCTTTAACCCTTAGTTTGGCAAGTATAAAAAAATTAAAAATGTTAACAAAACATTTTTATTTTAGTTTTTTTGGGGTAAAATGCATAAATACTATATAGTTAAAGAAATTTCATGGGAAAAAATGAAAAGAAAATCGGTTTTATAAATTGGGTATCCTGTAGGATACACTGCCAAAGTAGCAAATAAGAATACATAAAACGTGGCTCACTCAATCACAATATCAACTAATTTGGCACTATTGTAGATTTTATAAGCAATAAAAATGAAAATCAAATTAAAAAAAAAAGAGAACATACCTGTAATCGACGTGACGCCATGTTGTTTTGGTGGAACACACTGTAACACTTATAAACTTAACACTGAACGCGTTGCTTTGTAAATAGCCACAGTAAAGACAGATGTTGACAAGAAGTTCTGTCAAGAACTAAACGAGCCTACTTTCCCGTACATCGACATCGGCATTCTCGCATCTGATCATTATTCTCTTGATTATCTGAAACTGAAAATTCTCTCAAACATACCTTTTTAGCACATAGAGCTGATTTCGAAAAGCAAACTATACCCCTCTCATCAGATGAAATAGACACGTAAAAAGTAATTAACGAATAAATAACGCTTTGTCGCACCTTTTAAAGAGTGCAACTGTTACAGTTCCTCCGTAGAAAAAATCCTCCATTGTTTTCAAAAAAAAAAAAAATAATAATAATAAAATAAATAAATAAATAAATAAAAGTACAAAGAGCATCAAAACGTATTTTATCAAAGGAAAAAAAAAAAGAAAAAAAAAACTCGTCCGTTAATAAAATGTCTCGAATTTCACTTTTAATCGGTTGCCAGTTGTTAAATATAAATAAAGAATAAAATGTTCTCGTGAATGAAAAATATTTGTTACAAAAAAAATCGTCTGCCAAAAGAAAAATAAATAAAATAATAATAATAATAATAAATAAAATAAAACAAATGAATAAATAAACAAAAAATCGTCTGCACAGTCAGTCATTTTTTTCTGAGCCTGCATTTCCGCCATGTTTGCGGAGTCGGAGTCGGAATCAGAGTCCTCACAGAAGATCACTCAGAAAAGTACTTTACAAACATTATTTATCAAAACCATTTTCTTACGAAGTTAGTTTGATGGAAATCCGACTTTAAGTTCAGGATCAACATTCAACTTAAATTCCCCGTAGGCGCTAATGTTAATTTTTTTTTCTGAACGGTTCAATATTGAACGAAAAATGGTTCAAATCAAAAAGCGAAATATGGAAATGTATGGGAAAGCCTCTCCGAGATCTTTCAAACAAAAAAAAAGTTTATTCCATTCAGACGGTTCACTCAAAAGTTATTAGGTGGGGAAAGGTTGCTTGAACGGTTCAATAATGAACGAAAAAAATGCTCAAATGGAAAATTTAAATAGGGTAATGAAGTATCCTTGCTGAGATCCTTCGAACAAAAAAAAGTTTGTTCAAATCGGATTGTTTACTCAAAAGTTAGCATCGCGGGACAGGTTGTTTGAACGGTTCAAAGTTGAACCAAATAACTGTTCAAATCGAAAAATCAAATATGGGAATGAGCTGTACTCGCCGAGATCTTTCCAACAAAAAAAAAGTTTGTCCAAATCGGAATGTTCATTCAAAAGTTATTAGGGGGGTACAGAAAGACCGACAGACCGACCGACCGACACACAAATTCCCCATCTCAATACCCTACTTTCAAATTTTTAATTTTTCGATATTCAATTTACCTTTTTATTTTTTTTACTTGGCGATATTTTTTGGATTTGGCGATATTTTTTTTACTTGGCGATATTTTTTGGACTTGGCGATATTTTTTAGATGCATTAAGCTACTTTTAATACTTTTTTCGTCTTTCTTTTGTTTTTAACGGGAAAGTAGGCTAAAAAAGAAGGTTCGTATAATGCTATAGGTTAAAACCCAGTCTCTAAGAAGGCGCCTAATTCAAATTAAAAGATGTAGAAAGTGATATATCTTGTAGGATACATTGCCAAACTAAGGGTTAAAACAAGAACAGGGTTTGCACAGGGACATATTTTACAATAATATTTTATGATAAACGAACAAAATACGTTTCTTATTTTGTGTTGAATAAACGCACAGATATAAAAAACATAATTATTACAGTAATTTAGTATTTCAATGAATTTATATTAGGCATAACTTGTAGGTGGGGTGCAATGTAATTTATCTCATAATGCGATGTGCAAACAGTCTTTTATCTCCTCCTAACTATTAAATGTAAATAACTAAATACACTCGTACAAAAAAAAAAAAAAAAAAAAAAAAAAAAAAAAAAAAAAAAACGAAATACAATCATTTTTCCAAAGTTGTACAAAAATCCATGATTTACACTCAAGTGGTACGTGAGTTTAAAAAAAAAGTTAGAAAGTTAGAAAGGTCGATTTAAGGTACGGAATGGGGGAGTCCGTAAAGAGCGTTTCATTGTCAGTGCAGTCTCGTTGTAAGGAAAACAGCTAGTCCTTGGTGCACTATTAAACAACTTTTCTCCATTGCATTTACACTACAAAAAATATATATTTTGTTATTAATGAGTTAGAATTCAGTTATTTTTTCAATGCTCGAAGTAAAACAACATAATAAAATTCCACTTTAGTTTGTGTCAAAAAAAAAAAAAAAAAAAAAAAACAAGCAAAAGCATTGCCGCTGTGTGATCACGTTTGAACGTGATCTACTTTTCATTCGTACAAATATTATAGATGCCTTTTTTTTCCTTTAAATTTTTGAACTTTTTCAAACTGTTGTCTACAGCTAAGTGCTTTGAGGTAAAATGTATGACCAATACGCAACACTTAAAAATGGCTATGTAAATTTGATTTTAGTGCAAGAAAAATAAACTGCACAGTTAGAATACGCAGCAAAGATGACCCAGATTTGTTCTCTTGATTTCTCCAAGTTTCTAATTGCAACTAACTTTTAGTGTTTTGATATGACAAGTTCAAATGAATATTTCTAATGATGCATTTTGATTTGGGTTGGCAAAGTTAGATAAAATAACTTTTTCAAAAAGAACAAATTGGAAACTTATTTTGAAAATTGCAGTACATAATGAAAGAAAAATAATATTTTGTAATAAAACTTGCAGTGAGTTATTATTTTCAATTATTGTCAGCAAATGTGTACCTGTTACAGCAATTTGGGAAATGGTTATTTATTTTCATAAGGGCAGAGTGAAAACTAAAATATTTTGCTATACTTCGCAGCAACTTAACTTGGCAGTGACGTCACTACGGGCGGAGCCAATAAGAGCTCACTAGCAATCAGCGATCTCCTCTTATTCGCCAAGTAGGCTGTGATGTTTTGTCTAGCTCGTTTTTCATAGGCTAACGTCACGCTGACGTCATCAGCCCGTAGTGACGTCACTGCCAAGTTAAGTTGCTGCGAAGTATAATAAGATATTTTATCCCATTTATTAAGAATATTTTTGACCAAATGAATGAGTAAATAAAAGATTCGAACCATAAATTAAGACAAAATCAACAATAAACAGAAGAAAAATAACTAGTAATTGCGAAAAATAAACGAGTGACTGAAACGGTAAATGAGTAGCAAAATAAGTTATTGAAGAAATAATAGTGAAAGTAATAAGTTAAGGAAATTTAATTAATAAGAAATATAAATACGTATTGATTTGATAAAAAGCAGACTTAAATGCTTATAACAAGAAGTTAACCATTTTATAATAAAAATATTTTTTGACTTGCTAAGAAATATTACAATATAAGTAAGGGAAGTGCACTAAAGTCGACCTTCAATTTATTTTCATCCTGCAATTTTCATGTTTAAATTAAATTGGCTTGTTCAATCATAAAACATGCTTCATTTAGTAACTTCAGAACACAGCGGTCGTACGCTCCATACAAAAATTTGTGAATATTTTTAAGTTAGTAAAAAGTGGTAAACAAGGTTTTTTTTAATACTAACTTGGGTTCTACAATTTTTTAAGAAAAAAAAGAAATATGTAATAAAGCATTTTTTAAAAAACATTTCTAGGGGTTAAATAATTAGAAAATGACAATATGTCGTGGAATTTTATGTTTATTTTTTTACGGATAAGAGTTGTCTCTCTGTTTTAATCTTTTCACCAACAGTGAAAATTGTACAGATAAAAAACACTTCCACTACTAAAATAGTACATACTAAAATTCATTGCACAATAGTACGTTTTTCATTGAACATAGTAATCAGAAAGTGCATAGAACATCTAAAAAAATGTGAGTCCTACTTCGGAACACATGTAGTCTGTTTAAAAAAAAATAATAATAATAATAAAAACGCTGGTTTCGCCTTTTATAAATTGTTAAAAACTGTTTTAAAAACGTATTATCTTGTAACTCATTTTGTCTCAATACATACTGGAAAATTATAATAATTTCTACATGTTTAGAAGTTAAGGGATGATGCTTTTAGAATTGAAGGGGCAAGTGTATAAAGGTAATATGTGACAATTTTTGAAAAACTTCTTTTTTACGATGGATGAAGGTGATAAGTAGGGATGCACCGATTAATCGGCAGTACCGTTTAATCGGCCATAATCGGCTACTTTGCCGATTGTTAATAATCGGCAAAACCGGGCCGATTAATCGGTCGAAAAAATATTTTTCAAATATTATTGTTTAAAGTATACTTTCACTAGGAAACTATGATGAATAATTTTATTAACAGTAATAATAATCCTCACAGTTGATATAAAGTTTTTTTTTAATTAATTCTCCTACTTTGAATAAATAGACAATGATGCAAAATTTTTCATGTGGCGATAGTTTTCTCCTTAGCACAGTGCTTTCAGATAACCTCTAATTTTCAAAGAATAACAGTATTGAATTAAATTGCTACTAATTAATAAAATATATGAATTAAAAGTACTAATAAATTAGAGTGTTCACCACACACTTCCCCCTCCCCTACTTTTTTTTATAAATTTTCATTTCCAATTAACATAACTAACAATGTGTCAACAATATTATTGACACTAATATGAAAATTGGTTCTAAGAAATTTGATAAAATATTGAAATTATTTTGTGAAAACTAGGAAAATGGAAAAAAAATCTTCTCCCAGAAAAAAATTACTTACTATTTCTAAACTTGGAATTGTATAAGAGACAAAAAACAGTGATGGTAAAATTGGTAGTAGAAAAACAATTATCCTTATCATTAATCAGCGGATTAATCGGCCGATTATCAACAGCCGATTAATCGGTAATCGGTAATCGGCCAATTTGCTTATCAGTGCATCCCTAGTGATAAGGTATTTTTTTTTGCAAGCTTTTTCTAGAAATTTAAAAAATTGCTACATTGATATTGCCCTCATTCACTTACCCCTTCAATTACACTTGAAACACATGGACGTCATTTCAAGTTTTTCCAGGGGGGGGGGGGCAAAGGGTAAAAACACAATGCAATCTCATCGGAAAACAGCAAAAACCACGCCAACTTATATGTAAATACATTGATTTCTCAAAGCCAAGGGGGCTATTGACCCCCCTGCCCCCCTTAAATGACGGGCCTGTTGACACATCTCATAAAAAACTAAAACAAAATTTTAACATTACTCACAAATGGCTGCCTCTAACTGGGCAATTGCTATCCCACAGGTTTCAGACAAAGAAGTGAACTATTTAAAACGTCTACCGATAGTATGCGTCCACGTATTAGGCAAAACAAACCGAGGAGTCGGACTTAAATGTAGGGGACTGACTTAAGTGAACTTCCTCTACTAATTTTTGAAAATTGCTCGTGTTATTTTCTTTGATTTTCAGATTTATTTTTTCCTAACTGAAATAAATCACACATTTACCACTCAAATGAAGGTATTACTGATAGCGCTAACAGCAGAGTAAACATTTCACCATTTAACTTTGCCCAACATTTTCCTCAAGCTTTTGGCCTTAAAAAAGAAAAAAAAAAAGACTTTAATTTATACGCTCTACTAAATATTAAACACATTTTTCTTCACATTATAAATTGAAATTAATTATAAGAACAAAAATACATTTAGAATTAATCCTTTAGTTCCTGAGTTATTCTGAGAGCCCGCACTTACGAAATTGATCGGAGCTTTAACTACTTTTTTATTTCAGTTCATTCTTTCTCTTCTCTTTTTCAGCAGAAAACAAGAACTCAAACGTTTCTTCTGTTGATTACATTTCAAAGAATTCTCTCTTGAGGACTTGTTTTAGTGCCTGAGAACTTTTGCTTTGCAAGAAACCTGTTTACGATACCCGTTTTTGAGATTGAAGTACAAGACGAAAATATCACACTTCTTGCAGTTACTTAGCACCGTGTTATCGGGGATATTTTTCTGCGAATAGCGTTTTTCTTCTTTTTTTTGGACAGTTAAAGGAAAAAAAGATCCATTGTGTTATACAATTTAAGCTACAAAACATAGTGGGAGTTACTTAGCAGTCGGTTAACATCCCTGATTCAGGGTTCAGGCCAGGTCCCGTCATTTCGAATTCTTCTCGGAAGGGGGGGGGGGGCAAAGGGTGTATGTACACTTCTTGTAATTTTTGCGATTAAACAGGAAAAACCACGCCCCTTTATATGAAACAACATTAATTTTTCCAAAGCCGGGGGGTGGGGGGGGGCAATTGATCCCCTAAGTGATGAGCCCCTAAGTGGCGGGCTTGGTTCAGGCAGAGCTATAAGCAATATACAACAGCCCGATTATGTCCATCCGGAGATTGCACGTGTAGTGTAAGATATATCTGTATCTCAGAGCCAGACTAACGTTAGTCCATCTTCTTTACTTGTCAGAAGAACAGGAACACGTTTGTCTGATGCATACAATGGTGGAAATTCACGCTCTTTAAATACTGCTAAATAATCTCTATATATTATTTCTCTAAGCCGAATCCTATACCCGGTCGAAACTCGCTCATTTCTTTATCGAATTGCAAGAAAATTTATGATTTTGAAGCTTATCCCGCGGGCTATTGACGAAAATTAGACCCACCCTCTAAAAAGTGTCGGTTCGTTTTTTATTCGAACTTCAATTTTTGGGCACAAAATTGACTCTATCTAGCGAAATAATTGTCGTATCGTCTCCATTTTGATTTCATTCGAAAGATTAAAAAAAATGCGTTCTTTAGAACGTTTCTCCGCTAGCGCCGCGTAACGAGAATCTCGAAAATCCACGTTTAAGCGACTTATAAGCGATTGAAGTTTGAAAAAGTTAAATTTTTTGCTCAACTGTTAAAAATCGTTACATTGTTGTTAAAATCGATTTTAAATGCGACATTTCAAGCCAAGGCTTAGCTCGGTAAACCTTAATTGTAACTTTTATTGTTTCAAAATACTATGGTAGTTTTGCGATAACGTTAGTATTTAGTTTAGTAGTAGCCTTGGGTATTTGATTTTAATATAGGGTATCACTTTTGTAGTAGTTGTAAAAGTGAACATGTCTTTGATCTCTTTGAAAAGTTGTCAGAACGACGGCAGTAGATGGCGATGTTGTGTAAATGAAGCCAATAAAAATTGTCGTATTAAATTTTAAGTTTAGAGTTTTTTTTTTTTTTGCGGAATTCCGCACGGGTTACCTAGTTGTGAAATAATTTATTTTACAGAAACGTTTTTCGGTCGATGTGGAGTATGTTTAAACAAACAATGCAGTAATAAAGTGAAAATCAGCATTTTTGGAATTAAACTAGTCTGACTGTAATGTATAGATACAATCTTACAGAAGTAAATGCATCGCATTTTGATGTTTCGCATAAGTTTCAATAAGGGAATATTTTTTAAGGTCAATTGACAATTTATGAGCTTAAAAAATATAAAAAATTAAGTTTTAAATAAAATTGCAGCTGGAATAAATAACCCAACGAATGAATAAAGGAATAATTAGGTAATAATATATATATAAGCAAAGTAGCGAATACGCTTGGTGCTGCATTGGTTTTTAAACCCGTGGTCAATGGTACCATGACATTGCAACCGTCATGGCAACATGTGAAATACTAGAAAAGAAACAAATACTACAGTGAACTCTCACTTATACGCCGCCTCATTTATGCGCTTTTTCCACTTATACGACGATTTTAAATGGTCCCAGCACATTCCATAGCAAAATAATGATAGTATCATTCGTTTATGCGTCGCTCTATAGATAAATATTTCACTTATGCGCCGAATTTTCCCTAAAATTAAAAAAAAATTATTCATTTTCTTTAAGAAATAAGCATTTTTCTTCACTTTCCTCTTAAATCTTTCGCCTTTATTGCTCACGGAAGGCATTTTTTCCGCATGAACTAGAGTTTGGAGAGGGACAATTATCCATTATGCATCGTTTTAGAGGGAACAGCTTGTAATTAGGTATGCTACAATTTTTGTTTTCTCTTTATCATTGTAGTTACGTTACAGTAATTGCCAAACCGTACTAATATGTCCCTTTTGTATAGAAACTTCTTATTCATTCTCTCATTAGAGCCTATGTTGCGTTTTAGTCCTGTAAATAGGCTTGTTCGCTTATACGTTTCTCTGACTTATGCGCCTTTTTCTTTTGGTCTCTTGGGCCGCGCATAAGTGAGAGTTCACTGTACGTTCATAAACCAGACAAAAAATGCAGCAAAGCCTCATTTATCAAAAACACCAAATTGAATTTTATTTGTTCTCTTTTTTTCAGCAAAAAAACATATTTTGGAAAAAATAACCAGAGGCACGTGCTCTGATTTTTTAGGCATTTCTTTGGCTTCTGTTTTTTTTTCCTCCCCAATTCACCAGAAAATATTTGGAAGTCTTGTAAACATTTTTAGTTTTCCTGGTTCTATTTATGTTGAAAGGGCCGTTTGCTACTTCATTCAATTCGGAAGGAATTTTCTAAGGTTTATCATAAATTGTTCAGCTCAGAAAAAAAAAAAATCAATCAAAGCTATTACTTACAAATACTTGAATTTATGTATATGTAAATTTAATAATACATAGACAAGTGAAACACTGAAGTTTAAGTTAATTACATCTTCGAGTGACTTAGTCCAATATAGCTTTTATTCAGAATTTAATGTCTTGCATAGTTTCTTGAAATAAAGTACAGTTGTAAAAAGTTAATGCTCTATCAACCATATTGATGAATGAACTTGCTGTAATTAATAACTCAAATAAGCTTAATTTTCACATCTAAGAACAATTTAATTTTCATAGGCACTAAAATTTTTTAATGACATTGAATGAAAGAACTTCATTGGTTTTTTTTTCTCTTTTTTTTGGGGGGGGGGGTAGGAGGGAGCATTAATAACGTTTTGCTCATGTCTTGATTTCTTTATTTAATAAAACTTTGAATGATTCTAACTATTTAAAATACACCATTTGTTCTTCATTGCTTAACAACTCAATTGATTTTATTGATTTTTTTAAATGAGTATCATCTTATAAAAAATTATGCATAATAAATATTTAAAATTCAATATTTTGTAAAATTGTTTTGTGAATGCTCGAATTTTTTGTGATACATGATTTTTTAAAAGCTTTTATTAATTGTAAATATTTCAATAAAGAGTTTAATTTTAACGTATCAGTGGAAACAGACAACACAAATTAAAATTTTTGGAATGAGAAAATTCCCAATTTACTGAATTGAGTTCAGAATTTTACCAAATAATGAATTTCAAGCATGCTCCATCTAACGTTAACAAGCATCTGGCATCATTAAAAAAATGAAATAAAAAGGCTGCTGAACTGCCTCTAAACTAGTCAAAGCGTAAAGCAAAATTGGTTTAGTTAAGAAACTTTCCAGAAAGGCAGTAGCCTACCATTACCTCCTTTAGTTGTTCCTTATGTTGTACTATTTTTGTTTAGTGTTTTCATTGATTATTGCCATTAGACTTTCAAAGATGTAAAACTCTTAGAACTAACAAAATATGCAATACATCACGAGCTCGTTTATTCCATCCATGTACTGCAGTTTCGTGCTTACTATGCACTCATCACTTGGTACGGAACAACTCGAAAATTCTCAATTTTCAAGCTGTACGGTACCAAGTGCAGTCGTTTGCTGTGTTCTAATTTCACACTAGCTACCAGTTTTTGTTGGTTCTCTTTGCTCTATAAGAGGATTTTCGCCCCCAGCTTGCTTAGTTCTTATTTCATGCTGATGAGTAAAATAAGCACGAAACTGCAGTTCATGAATGTAACAAACGAGCTGGTACTGTATTGCATGTTTCTGCCTCAGCACTGGCTCAGGGGTGGTTACTTTCTGCTTTGTGTTACAAATAGTCTTAACTTAAAATAGAAATGTTCAATAGTAGAAAACATTAATCGAGAAAAATTGGGCAATCAAGACACACGGCAGTGTGTCAGCCAAGTTCGCGCTGCACATCTGCTAGTGTATCTTTACACGAACCATTTCGGGCTACTTTCGACCCCTCCGTTTCTCAAGAACTACTTTATCTACATGCTTTAAATTTTGTAAGTCTATTAGAGTGACATAGAACACCCATAATCCTAAATTTTGTGAATATATCTCTTTTAGTTTCAAAGTTATTAATATTTGAAAAGTGAAAATATGGCGATTTTCTTATTTAGATTATACACTCACTCATCAAAATGTTTACCTACTTCCAAGTGTCTCAGAATCTAAAAATTTGGCATCAAGGTATATTTCCATACACTAACTATGGGAAAAATCTAAAAAGTCCAAAAACTACATTAAAAAATCAAGAAAAAAACCTTTTTTTTTTAAATGAGTATCTTGGCGCGATTTATAAATGGTTCGTCAAACAAAAGCGCCAAAATGCTTGTAAAACGTTGCCGAAAATAAAATACTTAAGTTTAAAATCAAATGTTTTATTGTAAGCTGTTTCAAGGCTTAGTTTGACTTGACGGAAGATAAGATTAAAATGGTTTATCAAGATGAAATAAATAATTCAAATTCTAGAGATTGATTATGTAACCTTGCGGTGACTTAAAATATTAACCAAGTAGTTAAAATATTCTATTCCTCTTTTAACCCGTAAATGGTAATATCCGTCTATAGGACGGATGTTAGTGAGTAGTCTGTAGGTGAGTTGGAGGGATGTTACCATTTACAGGTTAAGAAAAATATAGGGTAAACACGAAGAAAATTTACTTATTTCGGATGTCGTCTGTTCCAAGCGAGGTACTTTCGCAGCACTTAAACTTTATAATATGGGTAAAAATGCATCAATATTGCTACATTCGAACGTTGCTGAAAAAATCTTTATCAGTAAGTATACCGCTCTTCAGTCTTTTAACTCAAATAAAAATATATGTGTTTTTATGAAAAACAAATGAAGGACAGTATTTATTCAGTAGTATATTAATTTGTGTCTAAATGAAAGCATAACCGTTACTTCGGCTTTTCAAAAATGCATGATATCCCAACAAAAACATAAATGTGAAAAAAGAGCCAAGTTTGGTTGAAACAACGTTTGGGTAGTTTGAAGCAGCGGTGCCACCGACAAAAGAGTTGAAATCTAACAGGCTCCAAGTTCTATAGCTGTTCTGTTAACTACAGTCGTGAGAGTTATTGAAATGTTCATTAATTTATTTTAATAACATTTCGTTAGTTCCTTTCATATAGGCTTCGGAACTTTGCAAGTTTTAATCGTCACGAAGTTACGTTCAAAAAAGTCCGACTTCCGTCAGTTAGAAATGAACTTGCTAAGTTATAAGAAGCCGATATGAAAGGAACTAACGAAATGTTATTAAAATAAATTAATGAACATTTCAATAACTCTCACGACTGTAGTTAACAGAACAGCTATAGAACTTGGAGCCTGTTAGATTTCAACTCTTTTGTCGGTGGCACCGCTGCTTCAAACTACCCAAACGTTGTTTCAACCGAACTTGGCTCTTTTTTCACATTTATGTTTTTGTTGGGATCTATCTTACTCCATTTTCATCAACTGATATTTTTTTGCATTTTTAATCTCAGCGAAATTTTATTTCCTACATTTGGAAGTACATTCACTCCAGTAATAACAACTGCAAGAAATTACTAAAAGACTTTCCTCATGCGTCATTACGTGTTATTTAATTATGACTGCACATAATTTAATAAAACACCCTCGCTTTGCTAAACACGCATTCATAAGCCATTTGTTAATGCATTATAAAATTTCTTTTATTTAGATGGACCACTCTTTAACGATTTCTATGACGTCACTTAGAATAAACAAACCATATCTATATGATTCCCAAAACAATATTTTATTTCAACAGGTTGCTGGTGCAGTTATTGCTGACAATTTAGAATAAATATCAATTTTTCCATGCTAAGCGCAAAAGTGGTATCTTCAGTCGAGTTTCGAACTGAGATATTACTCTTTAAAGTTTTGTGCCACCATGTATTTGATTCAGATGAAACTTTTTCAGAATTTTTTAAAAAATATTTCTCGTTCTCAAATGACCATATAATTTTGTATTTGGGTGAAATACGTCACATACACTCAATTTTGTTAAAAAGTACAGACACGACTTTTGTGCTTAGCGCAGCAGAATAAGGTTTATTTCATGTTGGAGTATTCCTTGTATAATTGATATTGCCATATTTATGTAAGAAATTTGCAGTTTTTATTGTATGCACTTACCTCAGCATCTCCAATCAAAACTTTTAATCTTTCTTGATATGATTTACTGCAAAATTGTTTTTATAAAATAAGATGGCATATTTAAAACAATGAATCTGCGATCTGTTATTTTAGCTTACACTAGATGAAATCATTGATGGCAAACGCTCTTTTTATTACGTATCATAAAGTAGAAGAAGGATTTTACCGCCATCTACTGTTATGCAATCTGTAGTAACAGCTTAGAAAAAACTTTATCAGAGCATAACGGATAAGATTAATAGCAGAGAGCAAAAATAAAGAATATAATTTATTAAAGATGAACTAGAAGAGCAAGGAATAAAAATATAACTCACGCTTTGTTCTTAGAATTTAAATTAAAGGAGGTACACCAAAACCTATGAGCAATTTCAAAAATAAGATGTTAATTTTAGTGTAGGTCTAGGTTTCATTCTGCTTTTGCATGACAAAAATTTGTTAAATCTATCAGAATACTAATCCATCAATATTAATAAAAAAGCAAATAATGATTCTTAAAATGTATATATATTACGTCATTTAAAGTTGGACGTCACTGAAACCCAAAGTTTCTTCTACACACAAATACTTTACACTGTAAATAGTGCAAGGCAACCGTATCAAAATCTTTTTTTTTTTTCGTTGAGTTAAGAAAAATATGAATATTTTCGGTTTTTCCTAAGCCATATGAACTTCAAAAAGCTTCTGATATATTTTTCTCCGATAATGCATTTTGGCTTTTGTTCAAAACGCAAAAAGCTAGAAATATTTTATGCAGTGAACTTTATGCTATCTTCTGGGCAAAAACAAACAATTTCTTTTTAAACTTGTATCCTGCAAAAGTAATAAATGCTGTTCATATAATATGGATTTTAATAAATACCCCTTACTGTAAAAACATCCTTAGATGCGTAATTTTTCGTGTTTTATTAAAATCCATCACTGTTCCATTATGAAATTTCATGGAATAACAGTGAAGAAAATCTTTTTTTATATATATAATGCTAAAAAAACTTGATACACTTCAGAGTATATTCAAGGAAAAATTAAACATATATTTTTCTGATATCTCATAAAATGCTGTTTATACAACATGGAGCTTAATAAATACTCCTTTCTGTGGAAAATATTTCTTTAGTGCTATTGCATGTAATTTTTTCCTATTCAATAATACCCTTGCTGTTGCTTCCAAAATTTTCTAAGACAAGTAAAATTATTTTAAGTCTGTTTGGTAGGGTTACATAAATTTTGGGGCAGGTTCTTTTATATTTATATTTTAAGTCATTAAAAATACAAAGTGCAACAAATGATATTGCATTTAAATCGAATCCATTTGGTTTCATATTTCACGATTATTTGTAAGAAAAGCAGTCGAGAACTTTGTACAATTAATGAAGTTAAAAATGCAAGACAACGTGTCTACAAGTACAAATAAAAGGATTAAAAAGAGTTAGAAAACTCTGCCAAATAGCTATTTCGGGGCTATTATAAATGAAGCCCCATCATCAGTGCAAAAAGATGATGGTTCACTGACACTAGTCAAGTGAACCCAGACCCTCACGTTCTTGCATTCCTGGTTCACTTGACTAGTGTCAGTGAACCATCATCTTTTTGCACTGATTATGGGGCTTCATTTATAATAGCCCCGAAATAGCTATTTGCAAGAGTTTTCTAACTCTTTTTAATCCTTTTATTTGTACTTGTAGACACGTTGTCTTGCATTTTTAATTTCACGATTATTATCCATCAAAAGAGTTAGTATAATTTTACACTTTTCAGCACCTGATACATTAACTAGATTGGCACAGTAGCATCATCTAAAGGTGTTAAACAAATGTATCGAGCTAGAATCAATTTCATAACATTAAGAAATTGTGTAGTCTTGGAAAATAAAAAGGCATAGTGGAGGTCGCTTTGGTTTTGTTTTGATGTACCTCGGTAACGGAGTAAAATTAACATTATTAATTACCTTATTTGGTTTTTTCTTGATGTCTGGTTCAAGTTTTATGCTGCAATATAATTTTTATTTAATAATTAACAGCAATATATGCACGCTTTACACACATTTAGAAGTGCTAATCATCATTGTTAAAATTTATTTAGGGCCAAACTCTAGATTGACGTAAAGCAGAAAAACAAAGCAGTAACGTAAAATTTTTATTTTTCGGTGTCGGTTGCGATTTGGTTAGACACGGGCTCCACTTGGTCAGAATTATGCCGTGATTACGCCGCGTAAAAAGGAGAGTACCCGGATTTTCTGATTCTGCCTTCGGTTTTCTGCTGATGTTCCCATTTAAATACAAGTGTTTTTTTAGGCATCATCTTAAAAAACAAACCAGTTTCGTCACAACTAAAAATGTCTTTAGGTTTGTATACTTTAATTAAAGATGAGGAACATTCCTTCCACTGTTCTACTGTTTTCTCATTCACGCTTGCAATTTCCCCAGATAGGGCACAAATTTCTAGTCCATGCCGATTCTTAAATTTCTCTACCCAACCATATGACGCCGAAAAATTTTCATAATCTCTGAGAGATGAACAGTTTTCTGTCTCAACAGTTCTATGTTGAATGGTATGTTAGAAGCAGGGATTTCTTTACTCTAATGCTCCTTAACCTTTTTTACCCTACGGCACACTTGCGAGTTTACTCGATCATCGCGGCACACTGAATTAAATTTCGTTATGTCCGTATGGACAATGTTTCCATCTCTCACTAGTGAAAACCATCTTTCCTAAAAAGATAGCACAATGTAACTAATGAAAAGCATTTAACATTATTTAAATATTTTATTTGCTTTATGGGTTGTTTTCAAAATTTGCTTATAATTGCTGTCCGGAGGTTAAAAAGACGATTTTGAAGCATATATTATATTTTAAATTCAATGCGAACAATTATTTTCTGCAAGCAATACCCCCAAGAAAATTCTATCACTCAAAAAATTATTGAAATTTATTTATCTATTTTTATATAAGTCGTTAAAAATGAGAATCAAGGCAAAAACGCTTGTCCATTTCCCAATTTTCGCAAGTTCAATTATTTTTTTTACATACTTAATTGTATAAAGAAGTATATACAACAAATTATTTTTATATATTGGCTATTAGTATATGATATTCATAATAAATATTGACAATAGTATTTTTTTTCATTAATAAATGTATAAATATATATTTGTCCGGCAGTTCTTGTCAAGTCCGTTACCCTAAGATTATTTTAGCTAAAAAGGTATTTGTTGCAGTCAAAAGATGGTAACACGTATTCAGTTAACTTAATAAACTGGTGACTTAACTATTTCGTACGATTTTGTTTTCCTGAGTCGAAAATATTGCTGTGGCGTTTCGCACAAGATTTCTTCCAGGTGCGCATTTTTATTCTTTGTCAAGTCTGTTACCAAAGATTTTAGTACTAATTTTTACTTTTTCTCAACTTTTACCCCGAAATATTGCTAACAAAAGAATTCTAAGAAAATGCATATTGTTGTTTAATTTTTAAATTCGACAACCTAGCCATAATTTGACATTTTTGGTTGAAATGTCAAGTCCGTTACTGGTCAAATCCGTTACCAAATGTCAAGTCTGTTACCATTCAGTTTTTGATCAATACTTTAATGATCCCAAATCACGAAAAAATGCTAAAAATGATAGCAGCATATGAATGGAGTGATCATATATTCTTTGGATACTATTTTTAACCAACAACCAATATGCATGCAGAGTAGGGTGATTCAGAAATGTATGGAAAAAAATAAACTTCGTATTTTTGTGCGTCTTACCCTCTTATTTTGTGCCACTATATACACTGATTATTTGTGCAAAATTTTGGCAAAATATATTAATATTTAGAGGTCGCTCAAACGCCTTGAAATTTCATGATATTGACAAAAACGTGATCATAAATGATATCTATAGAAAAAGTAGCCTTTGTATTTTTATTCGTCTTACCGTCTTATTTAGGCCCTTTATACACACTGAATCATTCGCCCAAAATGTTAGTAAACTATATTTACATTTAGGAGTACTTCAAATTTTGTGATAGTGGCACAAATGCGAACGTAAATAATAATAATAATAATGAAGTTACTTTATTGCTTTTTTATATCTCCGAGGAAAAAAAGCGTGCAATCACAAAATGAACTATATATATGAAAAACCAATAAAATACAGAAAAGTATGAAAACTACTCAAATACGGGAAAAATATAAAAAACAAATTTAAATACATTAAATACATAGTAATTCGCTCATTAATTCTTGCAATACTTTTTAAGGTTACTTTTTTGCAACTTTGAAACCTTTTCTGTGTTCCAGTACCACTTGAAGAAGACACTGTCTTTATTTTCGTCGTTAGTGATAGTAGTAACAAATGCTTCAATAAGGGCCATGCCACGCTCCGTATTGTCGTTTACAATCCTCAGTTTCTTTGGTAGTATAAAGCCGTGTTGGTAGCTATGTTAGAGATTCGAATGCTCAGGATCAAACAGCTGATATACACTCAGGCACATTGAAAATAGCGACCCAAGAAGAAAGCATCGGATTGAAATGAAATTTAATGCACATAATGATATAGATGAGAGATTCATTTTATCTCAAAATCAAGACAATTGAACGAATACAGGGTGTGCAAGGACACAAATACAGAGCAACTTCAATAGCGCGTTGGACCACCTCTAGCTGCAATACATGCCGCCACACGGTCCGGCATTGAGTTGATTTGACGCCTGATGTTGTCCTGAGGCAGATGGGCCCACAAATTTGTAAGAGCCCACTCCAAATCACACACAGAGTGACACGATGGCATCTGACGTTTTAGCTGATCCCACACATGCTCTATAGGGGATAAGTCGGGGGAGCGGGCCGGCCATGGAAGAGTCTGAAAATGACGTAGGAAGTCTTGAGCAACTCTTGCTGTATGCGGACGAACATTATCTTGCTGGAAAATTGCCCCTGGGAGACCATTTAGGAAAGGTCCTACATGGGGTCGAAGAATATCATCAACGTAACGTTGGCCGGTTAAGTTTCCACGCATCACAATTAGATTGGACCGGCTATCATAGGATAGAGCTCCCCAGACCACTACACCAGCTGTGCGGGCATTGTGACATAGAACAGTGTGGGAGGAATTGTACCGCTCACCTGGGTGTCTCCACACCCGTACACGGTTATCATCAGTCCCTAAAACAAACCGAGACTCATCACTAAACACAACTTTTTGCCAATCTGTGACATTCCACGTTGATCTGGCTTGGCACCACTGTAGATGCAGTTGCTGATCAATCCGACGATTTCTTCTTGGGTCGCTATTTTCAATGTGCCTGAGTGTATTTTGAGTTTCTTCTTTACTTGAATAAGGACGCTAAAAATATTCAAATCATTTCTTAGTGCTTGCACAAAAAGGGTTGCTGGGAACCCAGCTCTTAGATATTCTTTCCCATTAACGATAAGAATGTGAAAGAAATCACATTCATATGTTACGAATACCTTTTGTTTGTCCAGCTGCAAGTTTGAACTGGTTGGGAAATATCCATAACTTGAAGCCATAAAGAATCTTAACACAGATATAACACGAGACTCCACTCCTGGGACACGAAAACATACACCAAGAGAAGGTGCTCTGCTCAAGAAAATCACACTAAGCTCTAGTATCTTCCTTGGACACTTATTTTACATGGATCATCAGAAGTTAACTTTGCGCAACTTCCATTACTAGTTGCACGTTGCTCTGAATGTGCTACCAACTCCTCAACCTCATCGTTCCTCACTCCAGGTTTAAAATTAGAATGTTTTATTCTGGACTATGATTGCTAAAACCGCTTAAAAAGCAGTATTGTAGATCCAATGGCGGTGGATGGTTCCACGCAATTGCGTGAACATCGCATCTGACATTGCACGCAATCAAATACCCCAATTCTACCTATTTCTTGGTTTATCGGTTAAAATACCGAGAGACCAAGAGTAGAATAGATTTCGGTTGTAATACCACAGAAAACACAATGTCTAAAATATAATGGCGGAAAGCACAATATAAAAGTTGCTTCCCTAGTTTTTTTTCCCAAGTTCAAACATGCTCCAACTTTAGTACCGGCAATGCATGTCGTATTGAAACACATACCACGTACGAGCTCAGTAAGTTCCCATTTATCTAACTGGTTATCGTATAGCAGCATTTTCCGTAGCAATTCCAATGCCTGACTAACTTACTAGAACCCAGAAGTAAATCATCAATGCTTGTGGTCCTGATACTAATACTGGTATGAAACCCGCCGATCATCCTTCATTTTCCCAATATATTTTGCATAAGTGTTTCGTTCCAGTGAACTATCAAAGGAAGTCCTAGATTTAAACGACTTTTGTAAGTTAACGGCCAATTCAGAGCGAATAGTTTGCATTTACCGTTTTATGGACGTTGTCAAATCCTCCCCATTTTGACCCATACTTTGTACTGTAGCAGCTACTATCAAAGTGGCTTTCTGTCACTTATACTGGGCCCTGTCTAGAGTGGATGCTAGGTGTTTTAGCCAAATAAACTCATACACCTCAAACAACCGAAAAGAAAACAAACCACAGCCCGAGCTTGCAGCTGCATTTTCTACCCAAACTCAGGTAAGAGATAATGCAGCTTTGGAGCGGGGGGGGGGGGGTAATCGTTACAACTCACTTTGAGCTATTATTTTATTGAATAATTACTTAGTAGAGTAAACTAACGTTTTAAGTTTTTCCCTTTTATATGAAGAATAATATTATTTCGGGTAATGAAGCTATATACTCCAACTCTCGAAATTGCTAATTTTCAACAGAATTCGATCGCGTTGAGCGACCTCTAAATATTATTCAATTGAGCTAAAATTTTACATATGACATTCATGAATAGTGTAAAAAAACTGCGGGGTAAGACCAGAGAAATTCAAAAAAAAAAAAATGTTTTGAATCACCCTAATGCAGAGGCACTTCGCTTGCATATTGGTTTCAATTTCATGGAGCCGGTCGTTTCTGAAATATACATTTCTCTGGTTATTTCAATAAAAGTTCTTCGACTAATTATTCAATCCCAAATTCAGTCATACTGTTCTATTCCTGCCGACTTGAAGTAGTGCTTAAACTTGATGTACAACCAGATGTTATGACTCAACATTCAATAGCTTTTTTTTAAAGATGCGTGTGAGTTTTTAATTTAAATCGGTTTAACTTGCCCATGCATGTAAGCAAACTCCCATCCCGCTCTTCCATTCTTTAATTAAATTCTGTAGGATTCTCTCTCTCTCTCTCTCTCTCTCAAAAAAAAAAAAAGCAGCCATGTACGCTAGATTTTTAGCCAATATAACGAACTGGGTTGTTGCACTTCATTGTGATGTTGTGAAGCGACCTAGATTTTATAAAATTTGTAGTTTTTACAGTTTTAACTAAAACCGACTTCAGTTCGTGTGGAAAATTATTTATCATGAGAACTTCCCATTGAGCACTGATTTGAGAACTTGGGTGTTGATTTTTCACATACGAAATGAACCCTATGAATCCTTCGTCATCTCTTGCCATGAAAAGTCAAACACTTGTGCAGTTGTGCCCTAGGATCCCGTTGCGTTTAAATATTTATCTGTAGTGCGATGTATTTTATCACCCGTTCCATGATGTAGAAACTATTTGAAGAAAAACCTAACAATCTTGAAGGCAGTCTTCAAGAATAAATCGCACAATGGTGATCTTGCACATCTGATATCTGTTGATTCATTAAAGTTGAGGTGAAAATTTTTCAGTATCCCTTGACACGGTATTAATTCATGTCCTGATTGTGTCGTTAAACTAGTGATGTTCTGACCACCATTGCACCAGAGCCTTCCCCGCATGAATCATTTACACGCTCTGGAAAAGAAAGTCACCATTAGGGTGCAATTTTTGTTTTAGAACTTAATTTGAATAACAGCATGATATCTGAAATCTTGCACCAAGTATCATCAAGGGGAAATTTCCCCAACCCTGGCTTTGAGAAATTAATGTTTTTTGCATATAATTGGGAGCATTTTTTGTTGTTTTCCGAGAAAATAGCATTGAGTACACACCCCTCCCAGAAAAAGTTTGATATGATAAGCCTATCTTGCCCACTGTCTTGTTTTTTTTGTAAAGGTAAAATATATCTATGATATTCATTTATGGAAATTATGAAAATACCGCGGCACACCATGAACATTGTCGCGGCACACTAGTGTGCCGGGGCACATCGGTTGCGGAGCACTGCTTTAAACCTTTGCAGCAACACACTTTCTAATTTTTGAAACTTTCCTCCTTCAATTCGACTTCTCTTAGAGGATTGAACACCGCAGTCTCGTTGAGCTTTTAGAATTTCATCCTTTTTTTTTTCAAAATTCCTTTTAATGTCGATTCCGGAACATTAAACTGTTCAGCTAAAGCTTTTTCGTCATTGTTGTTGTCATCTTCATATTTCTTAACAACACTGACTTTAAAAGAGAGGCACAACTTTGACCGTTTATCCATTTAGCTGAGAGCTATTTAGCTAATTCTCAGATGTGCTCTAGTTAAAGTTTGATAACAAAGCAGCATTAGTACGTAAAAAGTACTCCAGGGACACTTGCCTACCTTTCCCTCTCTACAAATTTTATTACTAGACATACAAATTCCTTTTATTTATCAAACAAAGAAAAGACATGAACCCTATCCTCTCTTTCCCCGGGAGCAAGTAATCGAACCTGTTTTTTGCTCCATTCATCGTCTTAGATTATTTAGACAATGGTCTAAGTTCATTGTAGGGGGGTGTAACAGATAAGAACTATAATCACTCAGAATTCAAGTTCACGCGGAGTTGTTATAGAAACAGCAAGGGTGACGTGGAATATCCGGAAATATCTTTCCATTCCATGTATACCAAAGATTACTCATTCCTTGAGATTTTATTCTTAAAATAATCATTTTTATACTAATGATAATTTTTTAAAGAAAAACAAATTTGGGGTATAAATGAAATAAGCATTTTTAGAGCGACGCATAAACGAATGAAATTATCATTATTTTACTAAGGAATGAAACGGGACTATTGAAAACCGTCGTATAAGTGAAAAAGGCGCATAAACAAAGCGGTGCATAAGCGAGAGTTCACTGTATTGTACAGTAATACAGTGGAACTTAGAGAACTTGACACTTCAAGGAAGCACAAAAATATGTCGTAATGCGGTGTCAACTGAGCGAGACTCCATACTTCCAACTTTTTAAAGTGTTTTTGTATCACTTTTTTACCAGTTGTTACCATCCACGCAACAAAAATTTATTCGATAATTTTTCCCCTTTTTTTTTCTCCTTTTCAATTACATAACATTTTATAACCTTGTTTCTCTTGGGGGTACTTTCTCGCGTACTTTCTGCAACTAATTCCTATCCCTGCTACTAAACCAACATCAGATGTGTGGTGACTGATTATTCTGGGTGCAACTAAGAATTTCCTGAAAGAGCTTTTTCTACAAAAGAATGAATTGACCTACAAAGAAACTAAAATTCTTAGAAATACAGTCGAGCCCGTTTAATGGAATAGCCATTTTTGCATAATAGTTCCGAGATATTTCATTACCCGGGATGAAAATAATGCATTACAATAGTTTGCCACATTGAAATGCGTTACATTAAGCGGGATATTCCATTAACCGATGCTATAATAAGCGGATTCGACGGTAGCCAATGTGAAAAAATATCGGTAACAATAAGTGGACTACAATAGAAAGTGGATGTCCACGTGTAGAAATTCCTGTAAATGCGTATCATATTGAAGAGATTTTAACTAAATGAAATTTTCATTTAACCAAGAATTGGAAAAATAAATGTCGACTTACTGATGAGGTGCTACATTTATTCACGCGTCGATTTACCGGAGCTTCATTATTATTCATAAAAATATTCTCTTTTTACTATTATATTCTTTTGACATAGTAAATGATGCAAGAAAAAACTTACGGAAAATATAGTTTATGGATATCGTTTCCTTTAAATGCTGAGATACTTTCCTGAAAGGTCAGAACTTAATCTCTTTGGCTCTCGTTTAAACTAAAACAAATTATAAGTGTAAATCAGAATGAAATCACTACTCGTTTTAACTAAACGACCAAATAACCATTTCATTCCGACTTGCTTTATTATAAAAAAAAAGATACGAAGAAGTGTCCTGAAGCGAAGAAGTGTACACAAATTAATATTCAGAGATAACGAGTGAAAATGGCGAGAGAAAGTTTGTAGAAATGTTTGTTTGTTTGAAATGACACAACTTAAAACTAACAGCATTCGAGAAAGTCCAAATTTTCTGCAATGATACTTTAAACTGATTTATTCTCTAGTAGTACGATTCACACAAAATCTAAAGAGCGTTATGTTACTTGTTGGCTTTTGTAGTTTTGGTTAATAATGTAGAGTTAAAGGTTACTTGAAGAAGTTTTGTTCTTCACTATAAAATATATATAATGCATCACTGTTGATTATATCCAAGCACTAGTTACGTAAATTAACGAAGAGAAAGCTTTGTGGTAAGAAAGAGCATAAATTAAGATTTTAAATAAATAATTCGGTTAATTTAAAAAATCGATCGTTTTGCTGCCGGGATGTGATATGTTAGTATTAGAATTTGCAGGTACTGATAACAAGGATGGATAAAAAATCGTAATACTAAATGGCACTTTCTATGTGCCCTATTTTCCTAACTTCTTATTATACATTCATTTTGCTCGAAATATTTCCTTTGTATGCTTTTTTCTTGAGTGCTTTTCACTGCACCAGGTGCTGTTTTGATGTTTGTATATTTAAAATAACTAAATGCCTTTTAAAATTAATTTATTCAAGTCACAAATAGATCTTCAGCATTTCAAACGGCTTGACAAAGCGGTACTGTATTGAACTAATATTATTAAAAGTCACTTTTTGGCAGCCCAATGCCACTAAAAGTTATAAACTGCTAATACAAAAATAGAATTTTTCGAGGGTATCTTAAAACCCATAGTTGATGACGGTTTATAACAAAAGGCAGTAAGAAAAAATGGGGTGTTGAGGAGAACATAAAATTGTTGAACAATAACTGGGATTATGATACTTTAAACTAGTTAACATTATTAGCATTAAACTAAATAATTATGCTAAACAGGAGCAGGTCATATTTGGAGTTGAAACAGGTCATGTATGAGTGAAATAGTGTTGCTTCTTCATAACAGTTGTGGCAATACAAAAATCATACTTAACTTTAAGCAAAAAAAAAAAAAAAAAAAATCTTTGAAATATATCAAATGAGTAAATGTACTCAAACAAAATTTAACACTTATTTTTAAATATTCATTTGAAATTTATTCAGCATACACTACTGAGCAGAATAATCTTTCGTAAAATAAAATCCCGGTCATAAATGCTTTTCAGCTTATTACTTGCAGGTACCCAGAAAACCACTTTTGATTAGATGCAATTTCTATTCTTGTCACGTCTCAAAATATACTGTATTTACAAAAGACAGCAGAAGAAGAAATACGATTGGCTCCATCCAGTCACGTATGTATTTCTGAATGATTTCTCAACTAGTGTGTATTAGTAAGAGATTTATAATGAACAAAGTTTAATGAATCTGCCAATTAATGTAATGAGGCTCTGTGAATATGAATGCCTGTAGCTGATTTCAGGTACTTTTTGTGCACGTATTTTTTCAGCTATATGGATGCGCATAGATAAAAATGATTTGGAATATCGAAATATTTGTTTTGCAATGATCACACTTATATAGACATCAAATTTGTTTGAACTTCCCAAAAAAATAATTTTAATAAGTGATAACTAATGCAAGAGAATTCTGTGATTAAAATAAAGGGAAAATTTTGTAGTTTAAAAATTCCCACTCAGGAGCAGCAAAACGCTAGCACATCCCTTTAATATGATTCTAGTACTTTTATATTGTTTTTTAAGTTTTATAATCAACCAGTTACCAAGAAACAAAAAGGAATACCTCTGCAGTGAAAGGGTTAAATAGGTCGGGGGATACACTCAACTTTTACAGTATGCGCTGGATAGTTGAATCAGTAGTTAATTTAATCAGCCGCTTTGTTGAGTCAAAGCGGCTTAGAACAAACATGATTCATATAAGCGGCGGTCACTGAGGCTGTAAAAGAGAATAACTAACGATTTCAAAGATTATTTTACAAAAATTATATTACACACAAAGGGGAAAATAATAACACCACCGCATACTTACCCCTTTACATATAATCTTCTATCTCCTCATCAAGTACAACATTAAGTTTGAAAAAGCAATCCTATTCTCTCACAATCTTAACCTTTTGTAGATCTTACTGAAAACATATTCGTAGTAGCACTGCAACCGCAGGGTAATGTGACACATGACTTAAGGCAACCAGAACACAAAGGGGAAAATTATAACACCACGCACACTTACCCCTTTACATACAATCTTCTATCTCCTCATCAAGTACAACATTAAGTTCTGTAACATTAAGTAAGAGCTTAATGTTGTCACATAACCTTAACAACATTAAGTTCTGTTAAGGTTATGTGACACATGACTTAAGGTAACCAAAACCCAAAGGGGAAAATTATAGCACCATCGTACACTTACCCCTTCACATATAATCTTCTATCTCCCCATCAAGTACAACATTAAGTTCTTGCAATTTCGACTTACCACTTTATTTGTTCATTGGCAGAGCCTTAAATGTTACACTTAAAAACTCAAGGAACATTTAACGAAATCTAATTACTTGATGTTGATTTTCGCCAAAAGTTTGTTAATTTGCTGTAAATGAGATTTCGCCACGTAATGAAGACAAGATCAAAACAGACACTGGATAATTACTTTACTTTCAGCCTTAAGGCGATTTTGGGGAAGAATCTATGTTGATTGTTGGATGCCTTAATTAAGGGTTGCGTAATTAAAACTTCCAAAACGAAAAGAAAATTATCATCACTCAGATTTTTTATCGAGGCATTTAGTAATCTCATTACTTGAAAGAACCATTCTGGTTTTGGAATTTTTGTACGAAAGTAAATACTTTTAAAATGTTTTCAAAGTTCTGCCAATTGGTATTTTTCTGCACGTAATTACTTCCCATTTTCGGGAATTATTTCCAATTACTTAGACTTGTGTTAGGAAATTAATTTTTCTTTTCAGTTAAAACAAAGTTTCATTTGCAAAAATTGCCTGGTTTTAATTATTTTTCGGTTGTTCAAATTAGAACGGAAGTTTCGTAGTTAATAAATACATTTTTTGCTCGTTTCATTACTCTAACTTTAATGACAGGATTGTGACTCAAATTCATCATTTAAAAGGTCACAACTCAATGTTATTAACTTTTTAATTACACATAAAAAAATTCATTAAGCAGAAGCACTGAATTTTCTTATTATTAACTGAAACATATGCAAAATATTAGTTAATACGCAATTTTGGAAAAACACAAAAAAAAAAAAGCTTTCATGATTTTTGGATTGAATGTCCCTGCTCTTTATTTTGCAAAAAACCATTTTGTGGGAAAACAATTTCCTTTAGCTTGTAGAAAATAAAAATATATTAGCTCAGGTGTGCGCATTTTTTTCTCATCGGAAAATGGCGAGAAATTTGCAGGGATAAAGAATATAGAGTTGTTTATTTACTCATTTTTAGTTTAAAACATACAAAAGGTATTGGACATAATTTGACAATTGTTGTTTTCAATTTTAAAGCAGAATTTTAAGAATGACTTTCTTTATACAGTCGAACCCGCTTAATGGAATAGCCATTTTGCCACAAAAAATATTCGAATAAGCGGGATATTCCATTATCCGGATTGAAAATAATGCATTTCAATGGTTTGGTACATTGAAAACGTATTACATTAAGAGGGATATTCCTTTAAGCGATATTCTAATAAGCGGGCTCGACTGTATATATTTTTTGCTGATGTGTTAACTTTCACTTAAATTTTCAGCATTTCCTTCCAAGCATTTTTTTATTCTCTTTTTAAATCAGTAATAAGCTCGTTCAAGAACCCAGAGCTTATGCATAATCTTAAACCACACTCAATTGAATAAGAGCTCTAATTCTACTGTATAGTAACAGAAATATCAGTTTGATTTTTTTTTATACGTTAGAGTCATTAGCTAGAAGTTAGTTTTATGGACTTCTGAAAAAGCATTTACAAAGTGGGGCGTGGATTAAGAGTGCACGAATCTTAGATTTTTGAAACACATTTTCCGCAGATTTAAGGAGAGAATGCTTGTTGAGAAAATGGAGTTGAGTAAAAGCGTAGAACGCTAAAATCTCTGAAAACTTCTTGAATAAAATCTTTAGCTTCAAAATTTATTACAAAAGAATTCAAATGTAGCAACTACTTTGGGACAATATTTCGCCCTAAATGCATCAAATGGGTGGTCTCACAGATAAATTGACTGACATTTTAAAGCTAAATAGTAAGGATTGTGTGACACTTTAACATATATATACGACCATCATACATAAGATCATTTTTCCTAGATTATTTTGTGTTTTAACTTTGACGTAATGGTAAAGTTGAATCCTCAAAATACATTTTGTTCGATTTGACAAACATTGAAACTGACTTTTGTTGTCTTGTGCAGTTGGGTTGTCAATTTGGTGTGCACAGAATCACTTTTTCAACTGTATCGTAATCTGGTGTCAAGTCTGTCTTCCATCGTACACACATGACATCGGGACCCGTTTATACTTTAGGGAATCATTCACAGCACAACACACAGAAGAAAAGGACAGGAGAGGGAAAGTACAACCATGCCCGAGCCGGGAATCGAGTCTTGGGACCCTCCATACTGGGCAGACTTCTCTGACCACTAGACCAGGAGGGCGGCATGGTAACTGATGTCCGATAATAAAGGTAACATGTCAATCAGTTACCAAATTGATAACACGTTTTTAAAATCATCTTGAATGTAATCTTTGAATTCGGATATACCATCAAATTCAGCTTGTAAAATATAATAAGTCAAAAGAAAAGATCTTTCGTCCAATCTATATAATGGACGCTGGTTAACGCAATTATACCCAAGTTTTGTTAGCAATTTTTTTCAATTTTTATCTGCTTAAAATTCTTACTTGGAATGGTTTACATACATTTTAGGCTTAAAATAGTTCGCCGTTGCCATATTTATTAAGTTATTTAACGTCCTGTTTATGGGATATTTTGCAGATATGTGAGCAAAATACGACCTTACTTGACTTTTCTTTTGCAAAGTAACATTACAGAAGGCATCTCTGATAAATTTTAAGCAAATCATTTTAAAATAGTTTAATTTTATGAAAAAAAGTTTACAAAAAACTTACTTTCTGTGGCTACCTATCGTTGACGTAGATCGTTGACGGATCGTTGGTTGACTGATTTGTCTGAAAGAAGCTGTCAATAAATAAACTCTGATATCCAAATAGTGGCTCTAACTGGTTTTCTCAAGAAGGACTATACTTGTGAAAAACATCTTTAGTAAAATGATATACCCATTACAGGTTTTTGTATGCGTAACTAACAAGCGTCCCGTTTTTAGGCTACTGGGCAAAAATGGGTTAATTGAATCCGGCCGTTTAATCAATAAAATAGTCAAACACAGAACAAAATTCAGCTCGCTTAGTCGCTTTAAAAATGTTAGTCAGTTACCTGTAGAACTTGCGCGACTAATTTGAACTGCAGAGAATAGCTATTTGATATCTACCAAAGAATAATTTACCTTGTTTAAACAAATACGTCTTACGAATCTGATACAAGTTGTCAGAATGTCAATCAGCTGCTAAACTTTTAACAAGGTTTTTTAAAACCAAGAATGCATTTTTGAATTCAGTTATATCATTAACTTAAGCTTGAAAAATATAATAAGTCAGAAGAAAAGGTCTTTTGTACAATTTATATTTCATGTTGAATGCTAAAAATGCTTGCTGTTTTGCTTTAAAAATCTCAGTCAGATAACCGTAGAATTGCGCAACTAATTTGGGATGCAGGGAATTTATGCTATTTGACCTTACCCAAAGAATTATTTTCTCGGTTTAAACAAATACAACAAATATTTAACAAGCTTTTTACAAATCGTCAAGGATGTATTTTTGAATTAAGCTATACCATTAAATTCAGCTTGCAAAATACAGTGAACTCTCACTTACATACCGCCTCATTTATGTGCCTTTTTCACTTATACGACGGTTTTCAATGGTCCCAGCACATTCCATAGCATAATAATGAGATTATCATTCGTTTATGCGTCGATCTACAGATAAATATTTCACATATGCGCCGAATTTTTCGTAAAATGTAAAAATTTAATTATTTAAAAAGCATGTTTCTTCACTTTCCTCTTTAATCTTTCGCCTTTATTGCTCGCAGAAGGCCTTTTTTCAGCATTAACTGGAGTTCGGAGAGGGACAATTATCTATTATGTATCTTTTTAAAGGGAACAATTTGTGATTAGGTTTATAGTTTTCTCTTTTTACAGAAACATTCCTATCCATGCTCCTATTGGAACTTAGGTTGTGTTTTAGATCTTTAAATATGCTTGTTCGCTTATGCGTCTCTTTCAGTTATACGCCTTTTTCTGTTGGTCTCTTGGGCTGGCGCATAAGTGAGAGTTCATTGTATAATAAGTCAGAGGAAAAGATCTTTTGTACAATGTATGTTTTATATTGAATGCTAAAAAATGCTTACTGTTTTGTTTTAAAAATGTTAGTAAGTTACTCGTCGAATCACCCGACTAATTCGGGATGGAGTGTATTAATGTTACTTGACCTGATCCAAAGAATTATTTTCCCAGTTTAAATAAATACATTTTGTGAATTTTATACAAGTTTTCAGAAACTTTAGCACATGAAAACCCCCTTGGAAACATTAGATTAAATAGTCCCATCTTTTACGGTTTGATAAGCAGAGAGTAAACTGACAACGTCAAGCAATTGCTAGCTACGCGTGTAATCGTGTTAGTTTCATTTCCTGCACTTCTAGTCCTTTAATTTTGTTTTCATTTAGGTAAACAGTCTTCTGTTAATGACGGAAAGTGCCGCATCAAAAGCTGAATAATAAATAGCATCAAATTTAGAGCACACAGGAAATATGAAGGTTAATTGGATTCCGTGTCTGATAGAAGATAAACACACCTTGAATTTCCACGGAAACCTTGCGTAATCAGATTTGTTTGAATAGAATTTAGGTGTTTCACTAAAAGCAGTTAATGAGATTTTTACGTAAATTCGAGTGTATTTACCGGGTGATGAAATAATTAATTTTCTTAATTATTAATTCACTTAAGTATGGTATGCAAACTTGAAAATATTACTATTATTTTTTTTAATTAGGGTGTTGGACCCCCTTTTTCTCATTAATTTTTTGTGTTTCCTGTTGTTCCCCTACTTTCTTGTTAAAATAAAAGAAAGACGAAAACAAATCATTATAACTGGCATAGTGCATCTTTAAAATATCATTAAGTCAAGTTCCTCTTTTGAAAAATGTTTCTTTCAATTTTAAACCGTTCTAAAAAATTGCAAGTGCAACCAAAAGAAAGAAAAACCACGTTATGAAAACATTATAACACTAAGGGTCCTGCTCCACATCATCAGAAAACGTGACCAAAACCGAAGGCAGAAACCGAAAATCCGGGTACTTTCCATAGGAGCAACTATTTAATTCATTTTACATTTCTGCTTTATTTTTCTGCTTTACGTTAATGTGGAGCTTGACCCTAACTTTTGAATGAACAGTCCGATTTGAATCCTTAATTTTTTGTTTGAAACTTCTCAGAGAGAACACATCATTACCGTGTTTGACTTTTTTTTTTTAATTGAGCGAAAAATTATTTAAATCAAAGTCTACACAATAACTTTTAAACGAACAGTCAAATTCAAACAAAGTATTTCTGTTCGAAAGATCTCGACGTATTAACCAGATGCTAAATCGCCGAATGTTGGTTTATAGAAAATGTTTTCGTATTTCGAATTTTTGAATTCTTAAGATGTAAAGAAAATTGGTTACTCTTCGTTTCAAAAAATGTAGTTTTTTACATAGAAATGTTCATAATTTTGCTAATCATAATTTTAAAATATCACTAATATATTCGAATACTTTAAACCTAAATCCATTTTACATAAAACAGTCATCAAAAGTATTAGGGTTATTTTCAAAATTTGCTTACATTTGCTGTCCGGAGGTTAAAAAGACGATTTTGAAGCATAACTTATATTTTAAATTCAATGCGAATAATTATTTTCTGCAAGAAATACCCCCAAAAAAATTCTATCACTCAACAAATTATTGAAATTTAGTTATTTATTTTTATATAAGTCTTTAAAAATGAGAATCAAGGCAAAAACGCTTGTCCATTTCCAATTTTCGCAAGTTCAACTATTTTTTTCCTATACTTAATGGTCAAAAAAAGTAAATGCGACATATTATTTTTATATATTGACTATTAGTATATGGTATTCATGATAAATATTGACAATAGTAATTTTATTTCAATAAGAAATGTATGAATATTTTGTCCGGAAGTTCTTGTCTAGTCCGTTACCCTAAGATTATTTTAGCTAAAAAAGGTATTTATTGAAGTCAAAAGATGGTAACACGTATTCAGTTAACTTAACAAATTAGTGACGCAACTATTTTGTACCATTTTGTTTCCCTGAGTCGAGAAGTATTGCTGTGTCGTTTCGCACAAAATTTTTTCCAGGTGCGTATTTTTATTCTTTGTCAAGTCCGTTACCAAAGATTTAAGTATTAATTTTTACTTTTTCTAAACGTTTACCCCTAAATATTGTTCATTATACAACTCTAATAAAATGCATATTGTAGTTCAATTTTTAAATTCGACAACCTAGCCATAATTTGACATTTTGGTTGAAATGTCAAGTCCGTTACTGGTCAAATCCGTTACCAAATGTCAAATTCGTTACCATAGAGTTTTTGATCAATATTTCAATCATCACAAACATCGTTTTAAGCTTCAGGGCGCAAATAATTTCAAATGAAGTTGGTTCTAGGCTCTATGATACAGTTTAAAAGTGAGATTTCATATTGATTTTGTATGGTAATGGACGACAATTTTCCTTGCAACTTGCAGTTTTACAACAGCATTTGAATACTTAATTATTCATCAAAGTGTACAACCAGTTACGTTTTTACACACCTACAATATGTGACTTAACATCTGTTAGTGTTTCTAAAAGAAAATAGTAAGTTAAAAAAATTACTTAAAAATTTTGAAATGTAAGCATATGGTGAAAACGACCCATTATCTAGTTTCAAGAAATGTGTACAATGGTAAGCAATGGACACAGGTAAGCAAATAAAACTTGGTACATCAAACAGTAGATGTCAATAGACCAATTTCATACAAACACTAATGACAAACCCAGAAAACAAAATATCTGCAGCAATAGAACTTTGAACTTTAATTACTCGCAATTTCTTTTGTCACTTAACCCCCTTCATATCCCAAGCCCTTCAATTTTAAGTGAAACATACAGTTTAAAACGTTATAATATTTATACGAAACAATTCTTAAATCTTACCGAAGAATATAAAGTGGTGTTTCTTTCGAATGACTGTCAAACTTCGAAACAATAACCGTAAGTAATCCTTACGAAAAATATATACTATAGGTACGAAACAAATTTCTGATTGTTACAAAAAAAAATTAAATGAACGAAAAATAAGTAAATAGAAGTGTTAATATGTGATTTAACTAAAGAAAAACCTTTCACGTTTGAGCTGAGGTTAGTTTTAACCGCAAACGTAAGCTATCCTATTGCGATCAAAGGTTTATACGTGAAGAGCAAAATTTCACTGCTAAATTTGCAAGAAAAATGTCTATTACTTTTCAATTAAATTAATCTCTTAATTGCAACCTTATGAAAATAATCTAGGAGTAAGTTTTATGTGGATAAATATTATTGCGCATCCTTAGTTTGTTACTGTGCTTAAAACATAGCATTATGCGCTTTAAATAGACAAAAATAGCACCGGAAGTATTTTAAGAAGAGTTGTTTAGCTGTTTAGCACGTTATACTCTTTAATTAGATCATTAAATATTATCCATTGAAAATAAAAAGTACGCCATTCTGATTTTCTTTTACATCTAATTCGACAAAAGTAAATTATATTTAAAGCAGTGAGTAATCGCTCCTAAGTAAGGACTAAGGCAGAAACCTGCAATACATCGCCAACTCGTTCATTTCGATCCATGGACTGCAGTTTCGGCTTATTATGCCCTCATCAGCATGGAAGACGAAAGTGAACGAGTTTGAGGCAAACGTTCTCTCTCTATATCCTGCCTCCAACTCGCTTACTTTCACATTTCAGGCCGATGAGGGCATAATAAGCCCGAAACTGCAGTCAATGGATCGAAATGTACGAGTTGGCGGTGTAATGCATAAATTATGTTTGTCATATATTTAATTTAAGTACATGCTTTCAACTCATAATTTATTCTTTTACAAGAACGCAAATACTACGCAAAGGAAAAAAGGATACAAATTTATTTAGCACAATTTCGTCGCATGTTGTTAATAAAAAATATTCACTTGACAAAGTGATGAATAAAAAATACTTAGTCATTAACACCGTCCACGTTAATGTGATTAAGCATAATATATTTATACGTTGATATAATGAGCGACAAAGTACTTTTACAACGGGATATTATTTGGCACCAAAAACGTGCTTTATTGTCGTTTTCGTCGGCAGTCTTTTTTTCTAAATGTTTTTATTTTTTATAGTTATTTTTTTAAGTTTGAATTAGCTTCTTACTCTGCGAATATCTTTATATTCGTCCCCTCTAACCATTTCAAAATTAAGTCACATATTTTCAAGTCACCCTTTTTTAAATCTGAAACATTAAAAAACATGCAGCTTTTTTTTTCTGGAAAAGAAAATTTTGTTGTTAAACATTTTTCCTTTTGCACTGCTATGCACCAAAAATGTGATAAAGAAAATAAAATTGGAATGTGAATGAACTGAAATTCAACTTACCTCAGTACTGAACAGTGTGTAAAGCATTAATTACTCTACATACCACAATGAAAACTAAAAAACTTTGTAAACTTTTTAAATACATTTTAATATTGAAATATAGCAACCATGTATTAGGAATATTTATATTTAAAAATTTTATGATACTTATAATTTTTTTTCTCTCGTCCTGAAAAATAAAAATAAAAATGAATTTTCAGCAATCAAGTGCTTCTGTAAAATATTACCACTAAATTTACTTTAAAATATTTTAAATAAACCAATTCCAAACAAATCTCGTACGAAAATATTTGTTACCACCGCAGAGTGCTGCGATTTGCGACAAATCCCCAGGGGGATCAGCATCCTACTTACGTAAATTTAAAATTAGATTGAAGTATAAACGTATATCCTTTATTTCCCAAATGCTTTTAAGAGATAGCTACAAGACTTTGCCATTAGATTTAAATTGAAATAAAGTTTTGAGAATGTCATTTCACCTAACAGCGAAAGTTTGTTACGTGAAGTTATGTAAGCAGTTTATTTACAAGCGCTTGTAGTAATTGTTTATTAACCCTCTCAATTCAATTGAAGTTTTTCAGGCATGAAAAAAAAATTGAGTTTTACTAATATTTTTTTTCCAAGTATTGTTTGTGTACATTTCACTTAGAAATTACATTCATTGTTTTGTCAAATGTACTTTATGAAGCTGTTTAAAGAACTTAATCTTGATTAAATTTACAATTAGTCAAATTAGTTTCTAAAACCTCAATAGGAATAAAATATTTCCCAATAAATATTGAATTTTGTGCGCATCTTATTTCAAACAGTTTAATATTTAAAGAGAATGTCTATTTTTATAAATTTATATGTGACTTAAGGAAAGTTAAACGGAAAAGTCAAGATTGAACAAATCTTATTTGTAATTAAATGCAACTGAAATGAAAACTTTTGATCGAAACTTAAACATCACATATTAGGGCTTCACCCAGCGCACTTTATTAATACCAAAAAATATTTTGTCTTGGAATTATCATCGTCGAAGTTTGCATTCTCGTCATGTTATGAAAACTTATGACAAGCAGAAATTGCATTTTTTATCAATATAAATTTATTTTATCTAAAACACAAGAGTTAATCTTCATAGACGAACATAAAGCACGTTATTTTCTTCAGTATATGTTTCTGCTGCGATGGTTTACAATCCCCAGGATTGTTTTTAAATTTGCGATTCAAACGTTTGACGCGCTGCCGACATGACATTGAAGCAATAAAAAGAGATCTACTGTCACGAATTAAAGCAAAATTTGAAAATTCTGTTATGGATTGTATGTGCGACTAAGTTTACAGTATGAAAATATAATTATTTTTGGTTTTTATTTGGAAGTGCTTGGGAAATTCATTTGTGACTTAAATTAGTACTTTTCTTGATATTCACCCGTAGATAGTCGGTCGTGTGTGTGTGTGCTACGTCAACAACATGTCCTGAAAGGTGGTCGTCAGTGGCCGGTGAGCAGGTCCGAGGAAATGGAGAACCGAGACGCGAGACGTTGGCAGACTACCAATCTGAAAGAGGAACCACATGGCGATTGGGGTTCAAAATGGAAACATATAGCAATTTGTCATGGCTCAAAAAGATTCAGATAGATAGTTAAACATGAGAAAAGATATTTTGATTTCTTTCAAAGGTTTTATTTCATGTGTTTAACAGGCGCAAAAGTATTTCAAAGACTTTTTCATTTCTTCTTGTGGTAAAAAATGAAGATGGAAAAAATAGAGAAATATTTTTACAAGGAATATCTGATCAAACAGAAAAGTTATCTGGGGTAATGATTAAAAATAAATAAAAACTTTTAATTTTTTGAGAGGTTAACACACCCATTTGTAAAGCAATAAATATTACCAAGAAGTAATTTTAAAAGCAAAAAGCTATTAATTTAAAACATCAGAGCTCTTAGATTTTCAATGGCACTTGAAAGGAAAATCGGGTATAAAATGGGAGTCGTACGAAGAAGGCGGAGTAGCGTTCCATGTTCGATTTCAGAACACCGAACGTTACAAGGAGCTTGAATGGCCGAAATGAACCTTTCCCAGACTCAGACATGTAATTAATGAAGGGAGAAACAATGCACATGGATTTATATCGGTTAGCGTTTGAATTGGAAGTCATGGTTAATTTTTTAATTCTAAGTAGGAACAAAAATTGTGAATTTTAACTTCTTTAGAACCCTTACACTGTCTGCACTGCAAATTTGAACTGTTGTTTTTACGGCATAATACTGGCAGCCAAGGTTCCAATTTAAAACTGTAAAATACACAGTAATAAAGTGTAAAACTAGCAATTTTACAGTTTCTTACTGTAAAGTTATAAATTTCAGTTTATTGCCGCAAAATTTATCTGTATTATACTGTAAAAACAATAGTATATAACACTGGTAACAGAGATTCCAGTTTAAAACTGTAAAATGCACGTACTGTAAAATTAATAAAATGTAAAATTAAATGCATAAACTATAAAATTGGCAATTTTACAGTTTATCACTGTAAAATTAGCAATTTTAGTCGTCGGTTTGTTATTGTTTGTGAATAACGTGCCAGTTATAAAACAAGTTATGCGCTGAAATCATTTGTAAAAACATTATATAAGTGTCAAATGTCAGCCTGCACTCTAAAACTAGGCAAAAAAGAAAACGTACTGCTCTCAACTGTTAAAAGTAAAAATGCAAAATTATTTTCTATTATACAGTGAAATATGTGCCGGGCTTTGAAACGCGTTTACGTGTTAATGAGCAGAAAGAGCAGCATTATGATAATTACTAGTTGAATAATTTATGTTGTATTACCGTAATGGATATGGGTTTCTTGAAACTACACCCTTTGAAATCGTATGTTTGATGTTTGTTTTCGCTTAAAACTGCTTAATACGATTTATTCTAAGCATTTATTGAGCTGCTTGTTATTAAACGAAGTCATTAATTAATTTAATTACCCTTTTTTAAAGCATTTCTTATGGTTTTGAATTAGAACATTTCTTTGTTTAACCCATTAGTGCATAGCGTCCCTTTTTAGGGACGGTCCAAAAAAGGGTCTGAATTTCCCCAAAATGAACATTCATACCAAATAATCGTGTTTAATTAGTACCTTGGTATTGTTTCAATTCGTTATTAACAGATTGTAGCACATAACCGTTGTAAAGTGTGTTCTGTAGCAGTTTTAGTATGACCTTTATCAAAAATGACATCGTTCACAATCTCAAGAAAAAAAGCTGAGTTTTCAAAGTGATTCCCAGCTTCCTAATTTATGTTAATTGCTGATTTTATTTCTTCTTATAAAATGTCTATTTAAATATTATATCGTAGGCAGAAAAAAAATTTAGTAAAAAAAGTATATACCTTCTGGGGTCTATTGTAACTTTTAAGGGACGATTTTTCTTTCCCTAATAAAAAAAAAATATTTTTTACACAATATTTTTTTATTATTTTTCCTGTCCATTAAACACTGTTTGTAACCAGTATCTAAAATATCTTAGCAAAAAAATGTCAGGCATTAATAGGTTAATGCATTTTCAACCAAACTAAAGCAGCATTGATTTGTGTAACCATTAGCGATTTGCAAAATTTATCGAATAAGAAATCAAATTTTTCAAATGATCAAATTAAACCAAAATTTTGCTTTAAAAACTGCAAACATGGTTCATAGTTTTGGAGGACTTGTCCTTCAGCGTAAGGAATCGGGCACAATGCCAGAAAATGTTTTTGCATCTTTTTTTCTTTCTTAGAGTGTTTTTTTTTTTTTCTCATAGCTCTATTTTTTCCTGCTACGCATTCAAAAGTAGTACCATCTACTTTTGTGAAAATGTATTTCGTTGATACCGAATAAGTTAAATTATCTAAGAATATTTTTTTTGCTTCATGAACCAAAAATATAATTACAACTAATAAATCAAAAAAATTCAAAACTGAACAAAAAATGCTAGTAAATTTAGTTTCATTCATTTGTGTAATTGTAAAAGTTATAATAATTTGTAATTCTTAATTACCTTGAAGACAAGTAAATTAACGGGTAATATCCCTGAAGAACTATTGAGCTACTTTTCCAAACACATGAAGAGAATTCATGCAACATATTAATTATTCAAGCAACTAGTATTGTTTTCAACAATTTTTGACATACTATTGCATAAAAGTTAAAAACAGTATAAGCTAATTCAACTCGTAGCGTACAAGTTTTAATTATCATGTTTAAATGATAATTAAAACTTCATTAAAGGAATTGTGCAAAAAATTACATAGGATACAATACATTCCCTATTCAATAAGAAATGCCGTGCAAAAAAGGGATTGAGGCAAACAAGAAAGAACAGATCAATTTTCTTTCTTTGCTTAGTTCCCCGACAATTCCTCTTTCTAATTAAACGGTACAATCATCTGCAAATGCAGACTTATCTGTAGTCAGAAAGTGATTATTGGATGTTGTGTCTTGTATGGCTTCATTTATCTTTCTTCCTCGTCTCTAAGCCTAAATTTAGGACTTTGTTCCTTTTTGTGATTCGACAAGAATGTGTATTCCTTTAAATTTGAGAGCTGTTTACTTCATCATCAAATGTTTCAACGATAAAGAAATATAATCAAGCATTTTTTAAAAGATAATTGAGTCTACATAGATTAGATTTTTTATTTTAAGATTATAACTTTATTATTAACTACAAAAGTTACTGAATAAATAAAATAAACAAAACCAAAGTGCGTATTATTAAATCTTAACAGTGTTTTTTTCAACTATAGTTGTCAAATTCATTTGCTTAAGGGTTAATATTCAAAACTGATGTAACTGAATTTACCAAAGTTTGAAAAAATATAATAGTATTAAATTTTCTGATCCGACTAGTTAAACTACTTGGTTGGTGGCCATGCCCCCGTAACTTGTTAGAACAGTTTATCAGAGAATTGTACGAATAGTGTTGTAATGAAAAAAGTTGAAACCGGTTGAAATCAAAAACGTATATTGTGATTTTTGGCGCAAAATATTTTTGCCCTCGTACCTCCGTTATCTAGATGAAAAGTATTAAAGTCTGCCGAAATTTTAAGAAAAGTTCCAAATTTAAAGATTTGACAAGAAATTGAAAGCACCACACAGTTTCACTGTTTGTTTCCTTAATGGAGATACGAGGGCACAAAAATTATGTGCCAAGAAACATGCTTTGTTATGATCTTAAAAACTATAATATTACTTCTTTTTTTATATTTTTATATTGCACTACTATTTCTTGGTTCGTACCATTAAGACTAACTTTCCTCACCAGACCTATTTCTGAACAACTCTCTTCGTTACTTTCTCTTCAGAGCTTATTTATAACTTTTTGTTAACAGTTTTTCTCAATCAGATCACGATGAACAAATGTTACCTATTTCGTGAGATAAATCGTAATATATAAATATAACAAAAAAATCATCAATGTAATAAGCACTTGAAAAATGTTAAGAACGCAGAGAATTAATTACGCTTGTCAAGCCACAAAGAATCAGGTTCTACTAGAATTCGCAACATTAAATTTGAGACAACCGTTAGGCAACGGACAAAGTGAAAACAATGATCAATCTTGATTGCTCGAAATATAATCTTATTTGAAATAACAATTTCAACTAAAATGGTACAAGCAAGTCATCAAGAAAAATCTATTTCAATAAGTTTCTCAATAAAATTCAATTCAATAACAAAGCCTTTCATATGGTTATTTGCATAAAACCAAATCCTCTTCTTATTTCGTTTTCTGAACTGCTAAATAAAATTCCGCGCTCCTTCCGCCCCAAACCAAATCGAACCAGCATTTATATTCTACACTCACAGCAGGAAAGTTTCTGTGTTATTGATCCACCGCCATTACCGAACAACTCAATTCACAGTTCATAAAATATCCCCGAGGTGAAAAAGACGGTACAGTCCGATTTCCAATTCCATAAAATCCGGGGAATAAATGCGGATGTTTTCTATCAAGGAATTCTCGCCTAAGAATACAAAGGGAGAACTAGAATTCTATCATTTTTCTGTTTGTACAACATGACATGTACTGCCGCTGGAATTATGACTCGTGTCATAACGAAATCCGCAATTTTTTTGATTGTGCGTTTTTTTCGCAAGTTTTATTAAAAGCCAAGAAAAAGTTTCCTTTTTAGAATATGGCTCTAAATAGAATTTCTTGCTTCAAACTAACGAGGAATGGCACTTGGGAAATTGGATTTTGTGTAGTTAGCTCATATTTAATTGTAGGGTACTTTGAATATATCCAGAAAATAACGAGAAAGGACTTTGGAGTGTCTTTGATTCGCACAAGGGTCTTAGTGTTTTTGCTAAAAATAGGAGACTACAAAATATTATACAGTGAACTTTCACTTATGCGTCGGCCCAAGGGACCAACAGAAAAAGGCGCATAAGTGAGAGAGACGGACAAGTGAACAAGCCTATTTAAAGGACTAAAACTCAACATAAGTTCTAATGAGAGAAAGAATAAGAATGTTTCTATAGACAAGGGTTATAGACTACGGTTTGGCAATTACTGGAACGTAACTATATGATAAAGAGGAAAAAAAATGTTGCATAGCTAATTACAAACTGCTCCTTTTAAAATGATCCATAATAGGTAATTGTTCCTCTCCGAACTCTGGCTCATGCGGCAAAAGTGCATTCCGAGAGCAATAGGCGAAGGATTAAAGGGGAAAGTGAAGAAAAATGCTTAGTTTTTAAATGAAATAATATTTTTTTGTTTACATTTTACGAAAAATTCGGCGCATAAGTGAAACATTTATCTTTAGAGCGACGCATAAACGAATGATACTATCATTATTTTGCTATGGAATGTGTGTGGGACCATTCAACATCGTCGTATAAGTGAAAAAGGCGCATTTATGAGGCGGTGTATAAGTGAGAGGTCACTGTATTACATAAAAACACTATTTTATTGGTAGTTGCAGAGTGTTACAACGCTAAAAAATATGTACGACGAGGAGTCTTGAAATAAGTTTCTTCTTGCGTCTATGGACAGACGCGTGTATGAAAGTCGAACAGTATGAGGAGACATGAAAGATAGGACACAACCTCATTTGTTTAACTGATCCTGATTTGTTTAACTGCCTTTATCTATGTGGCATTTAAATGTGGAGTTACAATATATTACTCGCTTAGACAGAGAGTTGATTGTGAATTTCTAAGCAAAAGCGTAATATTTAAGCTAGAAATGAATCAATGGTTTAATCTTTTTTTTTCAATTATAAATCTGCATTATCATATGAGGTTAAACACAACTAAGACAATTATTTCAAAGTTTATTGATTTGTACCCAAATGTTGCATAATTATATATGAATACGAAATGCTTCAGAAGAGTGATAAGAAAAAATAATATAATGAAAAAAGCTTTCAGTACTTTTTAGGAAAATAATCAAGATACTGATTTGAATTAATAATTGTATGATTATTCCTTTCAATATCGTTTTAGCAATTTGTACTTTTTAAAGGTGGTGGGGTATTTTGTAAGAACTAAAATACACATTTTGCAAACATATAATTATTTCAAAAGCTCTTTCATGTAAGAAAACAAATTTAACTTCAACCCAAGGTGTAAAGTAAAACATCGTCTAACGACGAAAGCCTTTGCATTTTATGCAAAAATAAAAGAAACATTCTTTTTTTAAGAGCTTCAATCCGATTTGTTTGATTGATGATGTCACGTTTGAGGCCGGGAAGCAGATTTAATTCATGAAAAGCAACAAAAAAAAAAAAAAAGTGAAAAAAGAACATGTATGGAAGATATTTTACGATGTATTTTACGTTACGATCGATATTTAAATATTTTATGTTTCTACAAAACGAAATATTTTATGTTTCAGAAAAACGATAAATGAAAAGTGCAGTTTTACCTTTTGAATACATTCTTTCATATTTTTTATATGGCATTAATAAGTTGTGTTCCCGTTGTAAGAAAAAAAAAGCGTTAAATTTTTAAACAGTCGTATCCATATTCTGTGTCTCAGCACGATGTTGCTTTTTAACATTCAGGAAACGTCTAGAATAATTTTACGCTGGTTGTGAATTTGCTGAAAATGATAAAATGTATAGTGGTAAATAAGATTTTTTTTCTTTCTTTTTTTAATACACCAGACTAATGTTACTTAACATAAGAAGGTAAAGTACTTGACAAAAAGGTATTTCTGCCCACTAGATTCATAATAAAACTTCGGATAGAAAATATTCGTCTGTACTGATTGTTTAAACGAAGTATTTTTCATAGAAACAAAGTTCCTTTTTCGCAAAGGAATGTGCATACAAGTGCTAATATTCTATGAAGGGGACCAAGACGAAAATAACCTTAAAAACTCGATTTGTTTTTTACTTTAAAAATAGAAGAGATGTTCTCCTTTCCGAAAATATATAATTTATGAATATTCCGGTTAACAGAAACCCGTAAAATAGAAGGATTGCAACGTAAACATTAAGGAAATATGCAAGGGGGGAAATGGTTTTCGCCGGTTTTCCCGAAATGTACATTTTTGACGTTTAGGTACACTTTAAATAATTTCTACTATTAGTATATGTATGAAACTTGGCACAATTATTTATTATTTGCACATGCTTTTAGTGAACCTAAAATTTTTAGAAATCCTGTTGAATATTTTTTGTAAAGGCTGATTTTGATGATGACAATTTCGAAATTTTTTTATGTTCGACTCTAAATTTTATTAAAATTTTCAATTTGTATTTTTTAATAAATAAAAGTTTTGAATAACACTATGATGTTCACTATAGTAGTTAAAAGGAATAGAAAAAAATTCACTTCAAAATAATTCTTTTGTAAAAAGTTATACAGGTTTGAAAAGTAACCAATTTTCCAGGAACATCTTGGTCCCAAGCACATCTTGCCTGCCTAGTTACAAAAGCCTCCAAATTCCTGTTACAAATCAATGCGCCTGGTACTATTCAATCAAGAACTGTTGGACTCCTGGTTTGGATAAAAAATACTGAAATATAGAGAGATGGTGCTTAAATCTATTGTGTGTTGTCAGTGATAAGGTAGACGTTCGACCAGTAGTATTAGTGAGAACAACCTTTGCTGTTGAAGCTCCTTTTATTTTGATTTTGTCAATAAAACTCTGATTCAGTTAGTTTTAATTCAGTTAGTTCAGTTAGTTAGATTCAATAGTTTTTCGATTCTTATTAATATTTTTCCTTTTTTCTTGAAACCAAAAACTAGGAATTAAAAATCACAATTTTCTCAAATTTATGGTACCAAAAACATTTTTTAGTATTTTTGGTTTCTTAGTAAAAGCGTGTTCCATTTCCTCCTTAAGCGGTAATGTTTAGGCTTCTTTAAATATTTCAAATTGAACAAAGAATTGTTCAAATTAAAGAATGGCATATGGTACGAAGTGTCCTTGTCAAAAGCTCTCCACAAAAAAAAAAAGTTTGTTCAAATTGAACTTTTCCCTTAAACACTTTTAGGGGAGAAGGATGAACTGAGAGATAGACCAATATACTGTCAAGCACACATTTTTCCCATCTCAAAACCCTACTTTCTAACTTTTCAATTCGTATTTTTAATTTAAACTTAGTTTTGACTTTTTAAGTGATATGTTTTCAATGCATAACGAATTTATTTATTCTTCTTTACCTTTTAGCCCTCTTTCCCGTTAAAGTAGAGGAAATACAAAAAGGAGCTTAATGCATCTTAAAAAGACCGCAAAGTCCTCACAAAAACCGCAAATACTGCAAAAAAAGTCAAAACGAATAAAAAAAATTAAATTTAATAAATATGGAAAATTAAAATTGTATAGTAGGGTTTTGAAATGGGGAAAACTAACTAGTGTACTTCGGTCTGTATAGTGTCGGTTTTATAACTTTTAAATAAAGACTTCGATTTGAATTTTTTTTTTTTTGTTCGAAAGATTTCGACAAGGGCACCTATTCAAGAATTTGGTTCTTCGATTTGAAATATTGTTTGTTCAATTTTCAACGGTTGGTATACGGAGAAGTAGGATCGTTTAGTTCTAGACTGAAGTTCCTATTTATTTTTACGGGAAAGTAGGTTAACATGAAGCAAAAAAGATTAATGATTCAACAATTGGCATCACGAGGGAATGGTAACTGAGCAAATGCCGCGAATAATTGCTTTCTGTAGCCGTAGGTGCATGGAGAAAGTAACATTCGCTCAAGTTTGATGCAGCGAGTAAGCCTATTTTCATGTCCTTATTACACCTGAAGATCAAGAAATAGTATTTAGTACAAACTATACCCTTAAAAAACAAAACAAACTTCGAAAACCAGGAAAACTTTTTAACATCCCCAGCGAGATAAGAAGAAAGTACTTTTCCTTAAAAGTACTCCAATCCCATTTGTTTGACAAACGACGTCACGTCTAGCGGGAGAAAGCAGATTTTATTCATAAAGGGGCAGAGAAACGTGTTCGGAAAGATATTCCCCGATATGCCGCGGAAATTCAATCGATATTTGGAGATTTTATGACTTGCACTGTAAAAAGAATGAATTGAATACTAAAATTACATTTCATATTGTGGAATTCAATGATGGAATTTCGGTTACATAAAAGAAATATGAACTTTAAGACACGTGGGGATATGGGATTGTGTGTTTTGTAAATTGTATTAACTTTCTTTGTGTGCTGATACTTAGTTTTCGTTTGAGCTCGCAGGTGTTTCTTAACCCATTAATGCCTAGCGTTCGTTTTTAGGGACGGTCCAAAAAATGGGTCTGAATTTCCCCAAAATGAACATTTCAACCAAATAATAGTATTCAATTAGTACCTTGGTATTGTTTTCATTCGTTTTTAACAGATTGCAGCACATAACCATTCTAAAATATGTTCTGTAGCAGTTTTAATATGATCTTTATCAAAAATTACATCGTTCACAATTCCCAAGAAAAAAAGCTACGTTTTCAAAGTTACTCACAGATTCCCAGTTTATGTTAATTGCTGATTTTATTTCTTCTTATAAAATGTCTTTTTAAATATTATATCGTAGGCAGAAAAATTTTTAGTAAAAAAAGTATGTACCCTCGGAGCTCAATTGTAACTTTTAAGGGACGATTTTTTTTCCTTAATAAAAAAATTATTTTTTAAATGATATTTTTTTTATTATTTTTCCTGTCCATTAAACACTGATTATAACCAGTATACAAAATATCTTTGAAAAAGAAAATGTCAGGCATTAATGGGGTAAGTGAAAAGTAAAATCTTAAAAATATGCAAACATAAGCGAGGGCTTATAAACTAGTAAGAAAATATTTTTCGTTGCTTAAAAAGCGCAATATGCATCACAAATGATAACTTTCGAATTATTAGTGGCAGACATTAGTTTCAATTTTACAAAATACTTTTATTTTGTTAAATTGTTTAAACAATAAAACGAAACAATTGTTAAATTGTTTTGTTTTATTTGTTTAATTGTATCCATGAAAAACCTGGCGTTTTTTTTTTGCCACAAAGCTTCATAATTTAGTCAGCTTTAACTGTAGACGACCGAAGGTTTTTTTTTTTTTTTGCTTAAAATTTTAATGTGTGGAGAACGTAAAACAGCTTGATATGCAGCCCTCGTACTTGCAACTCAGTTTTATATAAAAGAAGGCAATTTTTAGTGCTAACCCTACATTTGAGTAGTAACGTATGAAAAATAAATCTTGACATTTTGTCAATCTTGACTGTTTTATCACCAAGGGAGCATAACGTGCTTTAACCGAAAACATTTTATTATGTTTATTTTCCCTTAATGAAACTTTTCTTTATTTTTATCCCAGACATTGTCTTAGATTAATAAACATTCTATTCTTAAGAACCAAGCAACTGCCGGAAGGGAACATGTATTCACTTTAATTATCTACCAGAAGGTTTTCCTAGTTTAAAATACATTGAAGGATCAATCGATTTAATCAATTATTGGAAGGAAAAAATGTGCGTTTGCTTTTAATGATGAAAGTTTTGTCGACTGATTGTACTGCATACAACAAAAAACTTTGTGTAATCTTATTGCAAAGTATATTTTGTGATGGAAAGACAGTATTTTAAATTGTTTCTTTTATTTAGCTTGTTAAAATTCTTCTACTAGAAGATAAAATGTGTTTAAAGCCGAAAGTTGAAAGTATTTAATTATTATTTAACGAAACATCGCCTCTCTTCTCTCTCTCTCTCTCTCTCTCTCTCTCTCTCTCTCTTTCATCCAAAGTTAGTTGCTACGTTTAAGTACTTTTATACTGATTGTTTATACTGACTGTTGATTTTCAGATTTTGTTTCTTTTTTTTTGCGACTTCACTGTACTGTGCTATAAATTGACAAGAATTAGATCCCAAGAATTTACTCCTTTCTTGTTTAAACTAAAACCACATTACTTTTAAATTTGCACATTTTAAGTCATACCCCTTTTTGTGAATAAAACAACCAGCATATTAAACAGTTCATTTTAAATGATTTCACGATTCTTTAGCTAGAAAATAGTTTTATGCGATTGCTGGTGGAAGAATCCTTTCTATGTGAGGCGTGGTTTAAGAGTGTACGTAATTTGGATTTTTTAAAATGGCTTGGTATACTGATGTAAGGAAGAAATACTTTGTATTGAAACGCCAATAGTTGCTAGCATATCCTCAAAAATTTCGAAAAAAAAATGTTTGAATAGAATCTCGAAACCATCAATTTCAATGTTTGGGAAAAAATGTTCAAAAATAGAACGGGGACTTCGGGCAAAACTTTTGATTTAACTGTAAAAACTAAACTAAGATGGAAATGGTTCTTAGTTTGCTTATCTTATTAGGATCTCATTACTAAAGTTTTAAACTAGTTTACGACAAAAAAAAAACGTTCTATTATTATTTTTATAAAACATGAAACTAGTTTTAACCGACATGTTATCCATCGTTTAACATTCTTAATTGTTTCAGGGAAAATTAGGTGTGTACCTATATGTTGTACGTCTTTGTATTTCCCCATATGTCTTAGTAAACATGAAATAAATGAATTGATAAGGGCATAGTGGCTTTTTTTTTTTTGATTAATTTGGTTGCAGATGTTGCAATGTAGTTCATCGAGATAACTAATTCTAACGGTATTCGAAGTTCGGTATTGCACTTTTATAGATGGGATATTTTCATTGATGCATATACCTAAGATACTTACTTTTTATTGACTGGTTATGGGGACATTAGCATAAAGAACTAAATATTTTAAGTAAAACTAGCTGTCGTAGCCGTCACGAAACTTTCTGCTATATCTATCTTATGAATTTCAGTTACAAAATAAAATACGTACTCGCCCGAATAATTGGAAACAGCTCCAATTTCCCACTTATCGCAATAACCCTGCAAATGCAGAATCAATGAGCGAAATTGGAAATCATTACAAAAGCCTTGTTTAGATTAATTGCAAACATTTTTTTTTGTTACTAAAAAGAAATTGGCAACATTTAAAAATTTCAAATCATTGAAAGTTTTCAGCTGTTTTGATAATTAAATAGCGTGAAAGCGATTTTTTAATGAATTAATTTTTCGCATTGTTGACTAAGCGCAAAAATCACCCCACCCTCCCCCTGGGGCGATTGGCGCCAAAATTTAATCGATGCTTGCTTCCATGTTGGGTTAGCGTTATTCCAAATTTCATTCAAATCTCAGCAATATTTCTCGAGATACAGTAGGCGCAATGACAAAATAAGCACTTTTGATTGCTCCACCCCCCTTTGAGATATTGACACACAAATTGAATCAGCACCTGTACTCAATAGGGTCTACCTATGGACCAATTTTCATTTGATTCGCCTGTTACTTCCTGAGATATAGCAATCACCCCCGCGCAGAACACGTGCGATTGCTCCACCCCCCTTCAAGATATTGACACACAAATTGAATCAACATCTGTACTCAGTAGAGTCTACCTATGGACTAATTTTCGTTTAATTCCGCCGGTTACTTCCTGAGATATAGCAATCACCCCCACGCAGAACACGTGCGATTGCTCCACCCCCTTCAAGATATTGACACGCAAATTGAATCAGCACCTGTACTCAGTAGGGTCTACCTATGAACCAATTTTTGTTTGATTCCGCCGGTTACTTCCTGAGATATAGCAATCACCCACGCGCTGAACACGTGCGATTGCTCCACCCCCCCCCTTGGAGGAATTCGCTAAACAAAGTCAGGTGCACCAGTTCACATGGTGGTACATATGTGCAAAAATTTTTGTTCGATTTCATGCAGTAGTTTTTGCTCTAGCGCGGCCACAAAAACTGGTCACACACATACAGACTCACACACAGACAGACACACAGACAATTTCCAAAAATGCTCGAAATGGACTCAGCGCACCTCAAAACGTGCAAATCCGTCAATATTCGACATTCGAAAATTTTCACGAAACCAATACTTTCTTCTATACATTAGATATAGAAGAAAGTAAAAAAGACTTAATAAAGAAGCATTTCAAAATTTTAAATGGAGGAGGGGGGGCGAAGAGAATTCACTGTTGGTGACTTGGAAGCATTTATATAATAAATCATACTGTTGATAAACACTTACTTTAAGAAAAACTATGGTGGAGGTATTCTTCAAAGATTCATAAAATGTCTAAGTCTACAATTTACTGATTTTATTCCTAGAGTATTGATAACAAGCTTGATATTGATAACATAAGATAAACCTGAACACTAGTTGGCTGCTCATAGCTAAACATTTACCCTATTAAACCATTAGAAAACGTAATTTGAAAGGTTACTTTTTTAAATAACGTAAAACCAGATAAAAAAACATTGTAAGATAAATGTTTATCATACATGTTGCAATAATGTCATGCTGAAAATATATCAAAAGTATTGATTGAAAACATACATTTGAGCACTCAGTACGTTAAAATGTTGCAGTTTAGAAAAAAAATGCATAAATATGTGTACACAAGGCTTGATGTATATATAAGTATTTGCCAAGATTTTTAAAGAATTCATCGACAATCAAAGTTATTAACAATTAATGTTATCATTTGATTGTATATATATTCCAAATATTCTAAATCTTAAATCCTTGTTTAATCGGGAGCTAAATTAATTAGCTAAATCACTTTCCTAAATGCCGCATACGCGACCCCAGAAATAATATCCCGAGAAAGGAGTACAAGGACCTCTACACAAAGTTGGGATTGTATTTATTCAACGCTGACATTTTATCCCTTCTTTGAGAAATTCTGTCTTTAGATGAAAGTGTTCTTAGAAAGAAAGTGAGAGTACGCTTTCGAAGTAGTTTGAACAAGCCATCAAATATTTACTTTTGGACTCTTGCAGAAATTGTGAAAAGTATACCTGTTCTGCAATCAACTTTCATTACCACTGGGAATTTGCGATACACTAGATACACATTTCAGGCCAACTTCAAAAGGAAGAAAAACATAAAAGCAGAAAGCAATCTCTCGTAGCTTTGGAAATAGTTGTATGATCATTTCGAAGTATGGTTTAGGCTTATTATTACGATTTTGGGCTTTAGAGTATTGTGGAACAACTTCTGTCATTTTGCATATATGCAGGGCTGTGTTGGAAGGCATACGGCGTTTTCTGGTTTTTCTAGAAAACCCGGTTTTTAAAAGAATTTCATGTTTGATTCCGTGATATAAAAAATAATAATGATAATAGCACAAAACAATGGTGCATTGCATTAACTGAGACATAAATGTCTATTTTTCTTACTTCATTTTCTATATTTTTCATGGTGTATCATATGTTTTTGTAGTTTTAACCCATCATGTCCCAAATTAATTACAAATATTTTGAATATCAGTAGGGTCTAAGCCCCCTTACGCCTTAGGGTCAGTAAGCAAACTGTTTCTGATCACAGGTACCATCTGTCGGCTTTTCAGCAAAATACAAGGAGTGGTACTTAAAAGCTTCAGCGTGATTACAGCACATAGGATTCATAGTATTACCCTAGTAGGGTTCATAGTATCACCCTACACTGCATGGTGTTGCCAATTGGCTACATGGACAATTTGTCCTCCTTATGAATAGCAGAATGTAGTCATAAGGTAACTCAATGCATAAAAAGCAAGTATTGGGTATATTTAAAGCAATTATCACCATTTATCCTCCATACATGGCAGCACTGGTCTGTTACATGCTCTTAAATGAATCCATATGGATAGCTTTTAAAATCACTCAAACTACCATGTTTTGAAATTATTTTTTACAATGAAATATTTTTCTTCGTCTTTTAAAAAAATAACATGAATAAAATAAACATTTATCTTTCGTTTAAGATGCGTTTTACATCAAAATAATTATTTGGAAAAAATCTAGAACATAATACACGTCTGTAGCCATTTGGCAACATTATGCAGTAAGCATCCAGAGAACACTTCGATTCATCTCTATAGTTCATGAAGTATGTGCTTTGTTTATGTTTCGCGCTAGCTTCTTTCTCTTTTTGGAAGGTATAATATAATCATGCGGACCCAAAAGTGGTACTTTCGGCTGTTCTACCGTTTATAAGACCTCGCAATTATCAATGCTTAGTTGATGTTCAACAGAGTGAACAAAAATAAAATCAATAGGGAAAAGCCTTTAAAAGTGTTCATTTTAGATTTTAGTTAGCACAAACGTTGTGCTTACACGGACAAGTAAAGTCATTAATAATTTTAAAATATAGTTTTGAAAAAAAAACTAAAAAATATGCTTTTACATTGGAATGCACTGTGATCATCACGGTTTCCCTCTGATTTTCAAAAAAACTGAATATCCGCACTTAAGTTTACTTTACATGTACTTATAATACATCAATATGCAATACAGTTTAGCCTTTAGTATTAAAAAAAATATTAAATATATTACTTTTATATTTGCAAAGAACGTAAATTTTATCTTTTATTCAGAGTTACATACATACATACATACAAACAAACCCACATGTGAAATTAATAAAAGCGTATTAAAAAGAGACCATTAGCTACAGAGGAACTAGTTACAAACCAAAAAAAAAAAGAGAAAAGAAAGAAAGCTTGCGCGAGAGAGCCTCCAAAAGACATCAGATTTGACAGAATTGATCATCGGAAAGTACAAGTACATATAAAAAATAATGTAAAATGTCAAAATGTAAAGGATTACAAGAGTACAGTGCACCAAATGTTCAATCCCTCTATTTTTTTACAAAAAAGAACTAATTTCAAGACTATCATTTACAATCATTTTTATCTGTTGAATGCATGGTGTAGCCATTTGGCAACAAAACTATTTTTAATTAGAAAGAGGTGAAAATTTAGAGTTAATTTTTTAAAATATTTTTCCATGTTTTTTTATTACATTGACAAACACATATATTTTTTTCTACGAAAAATAAAAAATCATGCAGTGTAGGGTTAAAATAATATAAGCGGGACTTCCGAGTCCTGTCAGGGCATAAAGAGTGAAATGAATGAGCCATGTAACATGAAATCTTGCCGCGGTTACATCGACTGGGTTTTCAGAAGCATAAAAATGTTTACCACGTGTTATTTACATTTTACTCTAGGTAAATCATCATCTTTTCTCTTGAGTTGTAAAGCGCGTGTAATCTTATTTGCTAGTTTATTTGCAGTTAGTTATATGCTACTTTAATAGCAACAGCACTTCAGATACATATATTAATGGGCCTTGAACTTAAAAAAATGTGTAGTGAAACATCAAACACTCGTTTCATAATGCTTAACAAAAGATTACGAAAGATATTCATAGCAGCTTTAAAAAAACTTATCTTACAAACTTAAATTTGCGCTCTAGTTTAATTGTGCGTTTTGAAATAGTCAGGTACCCAAGTAGCATCAACTCATCAGATTTTGCTCGGCCGATCATTGAACTCCTCGTAAACTGATCCCGTAACGCACGATGACATCGTTCCGATCAGTATCCGAGCACGGTTTTCGATGAGCTACTTTTCATCGGAAAGCGATATCCTTCCGATCAACTTTCCCGATGAAAATAAGCCGAGCATCCTAAATTGATCCTAAATTCATCGGCACGGGACTGCACTGCTCATAAATTGCTTCAAATCTCATCGTATTTGAAGCAAAACTCATCGCATTTTGCTGCTTGGATTCTGTTTGGCCGATGAGACATATTGGAGCAATTCCCGATGAGAACTCATCGAATCCGATCATCGGCCGATGAGAATTTCATTGGGTTTCGATGAATGGCCGATCATCTTCCGATGAGATTATGCTGCTAGGGTATGTTTAAAATCTATTTTTTTACACAGACCCTGAGTACGGTGAAGTTTTAACTTTAGTAAAACTAATTATGCACAAAAAAGATATGTCTCCATTTTAAAAATAATTAAACAATAAAAGAACGAAGCATTTTCTCGTATTTTTAAAAACATTAATATGGTATTTTACATAAAGTAAAAGCTTACTGCTATATTTTTACATTATAGGTTAGTTAGAAATTATTCAAAACGAATTCTTGAATTGGGTAATTAGAAAGTAAGTACTAAAAACGAACTATACCTCATGTATTATGATTATACACTGAAGTGACAAAAGTCATGGGATACCTCTTAATATCGTGTCGGCCCTCCTTTTGCCCGGCGAAGTGCAACAACTCGACGTGGCATGGACTCAACAAGTCGTTGGAAGTCTTCTGCAGGAATATTGAGCCATGCTGTCTCGATAGACGTCCATAATTGTGAAAGCGTTGATGGGGCAGGATTTTGGGCACGAACAGACCTCTCGATGGTGTCCCATAAATGCTCAATGGGATTCATGTCGGGCGATCTAGGTGGCCAAATCATTCGTTGGAATTGTCCAGAATTTTCTTCAAACCAATTGCGAACAGTTGTGGCCCGGTGACATGGCGCATTGTCATCCATAAAAATCCCATCGTTGTTTGGGTACATGAAGTCCATGAATGGCTGCAAGTGATCTCCAAGTAGCTGCACATAAGCATTTCCAGTCAATGTTCGGTCCAGTCGCACTAGAGGACCAAGTCCATGCCATGAAAAAACAGCCCACACCATTACGGAGCCACCACCAGCTTGAACAGTGCCTTGCTGACAGTTTGGGTCCATGGCTTCGTGGGGTCTGCGCCACACTCGAACCCTACCATCGGCTCTTACCAGCTGAAATCGTGACTCATCGGACCAGGCCACGGTTTTCCATTCATCTAGGGACCAACCGATATGCTCACGTGCCCACGAGAGTCGCTGCAAGCGATGTCGTTCTGTCAGTAAAGGCACTCGAGTCGGTCTTCTGCTGGAATAGCCCAAGAAATCCAAATTTCTCCGCACAGTTCTAGCAGACACGTCCATTGTACGTCCCACATTGATTTCTACGGTGATTTGACGCAGTGTTGCTTGTCTGTTAGAATTTACGACTCTTTGCAGACGTCGCCGGTCTCGATCTTTAAGTGCAGGCGGTCGACCACTGCGCTGTCCATGGTGGGATGTTATGCCTGAAATTTCATACTCTCGGCACACTCTTGACACAGTGGATCTGGGAATGTTGAATTCTCTAACGATTTCCGAAATGGCATGACCCATGCGTCTAGCTCCAACTAACATTCCGCGTTCAAAGTCTGTTAATTCACGTCGTGCGGTCATCATCACGTTAAAACCTCTTCACATGAATAACTTGAACAGAAATGAAAGCTCTGTAAAAGCACTGCGCATTTATACCTGTTCTATGCGATGCTACTGCCATCTGAAAATTTGCATATTGCTATCCCATGACTTTTGTCACTTCAGTGTATAAAACTAGTTACTTGATAGTTACTATTTTCACTCTTAAATTTATTCATTTGCAGTAATTAAAAGGTTATGCTTAGGTTTGGCAATATTGGAATATTAGCTTTGTGTTTGTTTGGTGTAATGCAAAAAATGAAAGAAACGTGACTTTAAAGATACAATAAAGTGCCTCATAATTACAAAGAAGTTTTGCTTCGAAATATGCTTAAAGCTCTAAAAAACTTGCAAAAAATGTTATTATAATTTGCAATTTAAAGTTCGGTCATGTTTATAAATTTTAATCGTAATATAGTAAATTTATTTTGCATCAAATCATTTTATTCAAATATTTCTGCACAAAAGATTGTAGCAGTTTTCATCGAAATATCTATTCCCTTTTACATATAACTTATATTTCGTTTCTTGGAATGTTTTTAAGAACTGCTTGAAAAATGTATGTTAAATGCTTAAAATATTCCGAAGTTCTGCAGAAAATGTTAGACAGATGATTTTTTTTCTCTCCATAACATTCTATTTCTAAGGGCAGGAACTTCTACACTTCCTTAAAAATTCCTTTTCGAAATCCTTTTGAGTTTCAATATTACTGGAATTCAAATATTCGTTACATCGGGTTTTGTCTGGAAGCAATATCATGCAGCTTTCTTATTTTTCTGCGAATGTTTCAAATGAACATTGTTGAAACTTCATGTATTAACTTAAGGGTTGTATCTTGAGGCGCTTTACATTGTGTGTTGTTCTGTTTGCACAAGTTTATTTTTAAAAGGATGTCTGCAAGGAAGCTTTCTTTCAAATTGAGCTGGAATATTCGGAGATGTTTTTAGATTCACATATGTGTGTATTTCTAGTTACTGAAAATTCTTTGAATAACTTTTGAATCTTTCAGAAGTATCAACACATATTGAGGCTCATGCGGGCAAGATGTGTAACAAAAGCATTTTAATATTTTTGGAAAATACATCAATTATGCTGATAAGCTTAAAAGATTAGGAGTAATTCCATGTTTTGAGCTTAAACGTCAAGCAACGGTCTAAACCTTGACTGTTCTGAAACGCATGATTTTGGATTAAATGTTCGATTCGATATATATATCTAAAAACTTGAAACTTTTGTTACTGGGCCAATAAAAAAGGATATTTGAAGCAGTTATTTAACTTGCGAAAGCTAATACTCCACAAAGTAGACATGATTGTCACGTGACTAAATATCTGTATAAAAAAATCGACTTACTGGCTCAATTTAACGATTCTTTATTGCTTTCATGTGTTTTTCTTATTGATGTGCGATACGGATTTTTTTCTGCAATGTTTTGAAATTGAAATTCAAAAAATAAAAAGTCTAACCACATTTAATAGCTTGCACATTTAATTTCACAATTAAATGTTTGTACATTCCAAATTCTGTACATCAGAGAACAACTAGTGTAAGTCACCCTATCTCTTTTTTTTAAAGAATTTTTAGTCTTAGAATTATGTTCTTATAGCTTAATCTGAATTCTTTTTCAGCATACAATACAGTAATAACCTGAAAATCGGTATTTTTGAATTTACGTTACTGTGGCTCTGTGATACAGAATTGATGATTATCTTTTTAGCACTTTCAGGAATCTAAGAGTAGTGTAATACACTTTTTTTGTGACGAATAAGTAAAAAGAAAAATGAGTACTTTTTATTCAGAGACAAAAAACGACTGCCTAAGCTCGCTAAATACATTCTTTAAAATATTTTTTAAAAATATTACAATTTTGCAAAAAACCCATCATTTTATGAAAATGGTAAAATCGCTTTAAGATACATTCGAAAGATTTACGCTCGAATTTTTATATGCTGATAAACAGCTTTTCTTGCAACGCCAAAACGTGTGTAAACAATTTATCTTGAATCTCAGCACGTTTTGCTATTAGTGACACTATATTCATTTTTTGCACAAAAGAAAACGTTTTATCCACATTCCATTCCCATTTGTTATTATATTTTGCGAAAGGCTTCTTTGCTGTTGCCAGTTTTATCTAGTAAACTAGACTTACCAAAATATTTTCAAAAAGCGTAATTTTATTCCAAGCACAAAATGAATACAAGAGGCAGAGTCGTGTAAGATGGTATTTTACAAATCATGATGGTAAATGCAAAGCTTGGAGCCTTTTCTTCCTGAAATGGAGAAATAGGTGTACGTTGCGTCGTTATGTCATGTCATCTCACAGCAAAATCCTCCCATTTTCCTCTTCTATTCAACGTTTTGAGAATGTTATTATTCCATGTACAAGTAGATATTATTCTCTTGTTTTTGGTATATTTATCCATCTATATATTTGTATGTATGTATATCTACCTCTTGACATTTATGGAACGTTTTCTTTAAAACCTGCAAGTTGGTCGAAGATGTCTCATTTTACAAAATGCAGACTCGTATCTATTATTTTAATGATAATTAAATGCAAACTTAAGTCAGAGAAATGAAATTCGGATATTTCCAGCTCAATATTGTTTGTATTTTACCAAATGATGTTATATATTAGTTCGTAATGTCAAACAGTGAAACACTGTTCTTGTTTTTGGAACTAATCAATTGTTAATTGCTGCGAGAAGAACCTAAAACCATGTGTCCATGTAAATAAACAATTACTGTGCTTTGTTTTTCCAAAACAAGACTTCCTTCCGCAATCAAATGACGATTATTGCTTCTTAACTGATTCTGTACACAAAATATTTGATTTTTTTTTTTTTTTTGGATTATAAGAGTTATGGAGTTTTGGATTATGGAGTTTTAAGATGTCTTTAAGCTGATGTACACAGACTCGTATATTATAAAGCGCTATATTTTACGTAAAAACACATTTGCAAAAGTATCCACGGTTTTAAATCCCACTTTATATAAAACGCAATAAAAGTATTATATATATATATATATATATATATATATATATATATATATATATATATATATATATATATATATATATATATACTAGCTGCGTGGCCCGGCGTTGCACGGGCTTTAATGTAGTGAAGGCAGTTAGAGAAAACTGCTCGCCGCCAAGGTGCCTCACCTTTAAAAGTAGTGAGGAAAGTTTAAACAACCTACTCGCCGCCAAGGCGGCTCGCCTTTAAAGTAGCGAGGAAAGTTTCAAGAAACCACTCGCCGCCAAGCCGGCTCGCCTTTAAAATACTAAGAAAAATTTTAAAATACTCCCCGCTAAAGCGGCTCGCTAAAGAGCTTTCCTGCATCAAAAAGTCAATCGAATTATTTACACATAAAAAAGACCTAGCTGCGTGGCCTGGCGTTGCACGGGCTACCTCAGTAAAAATGTACTACACAACACAATACCCAATATAAAAATACCACGCATTTTTATTATGTGTTTAGATAAGTACCCATGTTGTACTAAACCATGACAAATCAAATTATTTAGATTAGTAACTATATGCAACCATTAAAAAAAGTTAGACTCATTTGAAGCCAACGTAAAAATGTGATACATAAGGAAAAAAACGTTAAAAGAATAATTAAACATTACCCAATATAAAAATACTATGCAATTAAATTATTTGTTTAGTACCAATGATACAAAGTAGTAAAAACGTTACAAAAATATGATGAATCATATTATTTACTTAGATTAGTAACTATCTTAAATCATTAAAAAATAAATAAATAAATAAAATAATATTTGACTCATTTGAAACCTACTTACATACCTATTGCATAAGAAAAAAAAAGTCAAAAGAATAAGAAAACAATAGCAGTACGAAACAAAAACGATATCGACAATATCTGCGGTCTTCCCCACTATTTTTTTTAAAGTTAAAAGGAACGTTTGTTGTCAAATATCAAATTGCTACAATATGTCACAATTAAATATTAAAGGCTAAAATCTTTGCAATTGTACCGAACTAAAAGGAATTATTTACCTTGTTATAATCATCATAGGAGAGCCTAGAAACGCAGTGAAATAAAATGCTTGTAAGAAACGAAATGAAGAAAAGGGAGCCAACAATGAATTTAAAAGATGTCGGCATAGTCTCTTCTCTACTAATAATAAAGCTGAAAGTTTGTCTCTCTGTCTTTCCTTCTGTCTTTCCTTCTGTCTGTCTGTCTGTCACGCGCGTAGCGCCAAAACCGTTCGGTCGATTTTCATGCCACTTGGCACAAAATTAGTTTGTAGCATGTAGTTTTGCACCTCGAAGCGATTTTTCGAAAATTCCATTTCGTTCTTTTTCTATTCGAATTCTTAGCGGAAATTCGATAAAATAGGGAAGAAATATTTTATACACATTTTCAAGTCTTATGTCATTCGAAAGCTTGAAATTTTCTGCACAAAATGACGTTTTTTCGAAGTTTCTACGATCATCAGGAGAGCTGTAACAATTGTTTTTAGAATCCTGAAATTCAAGGCTTACCTTCAGTAAAGCAAGCCAAACGATTCTAAAATGGCTTTGCTCGCGAATAAAATTTGTTTGAAAATAGAGATGAAATGAATTATTTTATCAACGGAAATCAACTTTTCATGTTGTTACCATGGTTACGTTTTTATTTCGTTCTTTTTCCCTTAATAATTTTAAAAATGTATTTGTTTTTGTAACAATCCAAACTCCAAGCCTTATTAAAATTAGTCAAATGAAATATTAAAAACCGTGATAAGATGGCACCTGTCAATCAAATGAGAAATCGAGTCCTTTCCTTAAAATACAGGATACCATTCTAAATTTATCGTCTGCAAAACATATTTTACTTCATTATTAATTTATTTCAATATAAATTGCAGCAAATGGCTTGAGTGAACGAATTTAGCTTTTAATTTATCGTTTGCTGGTTGATCTTTGTCGATGTTTATTGTTTTTATTATCATTGTGAAGAATAATGCACGAAATTTCTATGACTAATACTTAAAATTTTTAGGATCAGTTGAGTTTAAAAGAAAAAATTGCTCCAAATATACTTTTGCAATGTGATTATTTATTGTTGGACTGTAATTTGCAGCAATAATTGCATTTAATAAATAATGAAAGACAATATTAAAAATTATTTTTTTGGCGACTTTTTTACAATTTGGCATTCAATTCTATTTCAGTATATTTACTTCTATCTTATTGCGATATTGCAACGTTCTTTCTAAAGTATGTCATTTCGGAAAATGTATTATTTTGTTTTTGAAGTTAGGAAAGAAAACTTTCTTCTTCTTTTAAACTTTGGTAAGATTTCTGTTGGTTTCTGTGAGCAACAAAATTTTTCTTATTTTTTCTTTTGGCTTATTTTTGTGCACCTATCTTTGGGGTTGCATTCGAATGTCCCCAAGGGGGTGATTTACCCCTTTTATGGGGTAATCAGGGTTTCAATGCAGACCAAAGTGATATGAATTGGCGCCACCACTTGGCGATATCTCGCCAAGCTTTTGGTCACCAAGTGTTTGACGCCAATTTGGCGACATATCGCCAAGTTGGCAATAAATTTAGCGAAAAAAAAATTTTTTTGGGTTCAATTTGGCGCTATTGGCGATATTTTGCGAAAAATCTACTGAATGATGTTAAAATCGGCGATATTTAGGAGATTAATCATTGTAAAACATTTTTTTGCATTGTTTCGTGGCAAACTAGGGATGCAAATGTTTGAATTGTTATCTTACTCACTTCAAGCACTATTTTAGCACTTAAGGCATCTACTAAGAAATTTACACGTAAAAGGAAGTAGTGTAGGGTCCATACCAAATTTTTATATCATACTTTGAAGGAATTATAGTTGAATTATAACTAAAATAGAGTATTTTTTTCTGCTATATCATTTTTTTACAAATGAACTTTTAATTTTATACCACGGGCAAAGCCGTGCGGGTACCGCTAGTAACGCAATAAAACGTTAATAATTTGATCAGAAAAGAGGTTTTCGAACTCAAAGTTCAAACGCTTGTAACTTTTTTTCTAGTGGAGATAAAAGCTTGGTTCTTCGACTGTAAGTCGAATCAATTCTGGGGTTAAAAATATCGCTCTATCCAATGATGTAAAAATCAAAACTGTGGAATAATTAGTTTATTTTTTATTGATGGTTTTAATGAACCAAGTATTGCAAGAAATCGGGTGAAGCCTTGCAAAAGGCAAATTTAAAAATTGAATAACTCGTGCTGTGTTTAAGTTAGAGAATCGGAACAAACTGCATAGGACGGACAAAATTTTTCTGCTTCCAACGATATGTAACATTAATATGTGCAAGTAATTTTTAACCCCAGTATTCGGCGATTTATGTGAAAATTGCCTTGAATTAGAATAAAAAACGAACCGCTTATCGAATCTTTTCAAACTATAGCCTAAAGTCTTTCTGGATAAATGGACTATTCAACACAAAAAGAATTTTTCAAATCGAACCAGTAGTTCCTGAGATTAGCGCGTTCAAACAAACAAACAAACAAACAAACAAACAAACAAACTCTACAGCTTTATATATTAGTAAAGATATATACAGGGTGTCCACTCCAATCGTGGACCAATAGCTAATTTCTAAACCGTTAGAGATAAGCATATAGTTTATTTAGGGAAAAATCTCCAAATTACGAAAGGAATTTTGGGTCTATTCAATGTTTTTCAAAAAATCAAATTTTGAAAGAGTTACGAAATTTTAATTTTTATACAGCCCCCCAGTCCTATCAATTATATTTAGTAAAACATTCTTGACACTGTAACGTTTAAAACTAAAAAAAAATCACTCTTCTACCACAAAAATTGACCGAGTTATGACGTTTTGAAAAATCAAGATTTTGCATTATTTCATGACGTCATCGAGCGATCGCTTAAGGGACCGTATGCGAAATCCTTCAAAATCTTGATTTTTCAAAACGTCATAATTCGGTCAATTTTTGTGGTAGAAGAGTGATTTTTTTTTAGTTTTAAACGTTACAGTGTCAAGAATGTTTTACTAAATATGATTGATAGGACTGGGGGGCTGTATAAAAATTAAAATTTCGTAACTCTTTCAAAATTTGATTTTTTGAAAAACATTGAATAGACCCAAAATTCCTTTCGTAATTTGGAGATTTTTTCCTAAATAAACTATATGCTTATCTCTAACGGTTTAGAAATTAGCTATTGGTCCACGATTGGAGTGGACACCCTGTATATATATATATATATATATATATATATATATATATATATATATATATATATAATATATATATATATATATATATATATATATATATATATATATATACTGCTCGACATTGAAAATGCAACACCAAGAAGGAGTAGTCAGAAATTGATGAAATTTGGTAAGAAGATAGAGACAGCATGGAACAATAAGTGATATTTATTTCAAAATAAATAAGCAAAATTTAGAGCGAGGACGGCGTCGGCTCAGTAAGAAGTAGGACCACCGCGGACAGCGATGCACGAAGAAACACGTCTAGGCATGGAGTCCATAAGCCTGCGGATGGTGTACTGAGGGATGGCACTCCATTCCCTTTCAACCATTTGCCACAGTTCGTCCTCTGAACGAGGCAGTGACAGGTTCTGCAAACGGCGTCCAATCACGTCCCACACATCTTCGATCGGTGACAAGTCAGGCGAGTATGGTGGCCAGGGAAGCATCTGTACACCTTGTAGAGCATGTTGGCTGATTCGAACACTGTGAGGCCGGGCGTTATCCTGTTGAAAAATTGCATTTGGCAGACCCTGAAGGTAGGGGATTGCCACCTGCCGCAGTACATTATCTACATATCGTAGGGCCGTCATAGTGCCCCGAATACGAACTAGAGGTGATACGGAATTGTATGCAATAACGCCCCAAACCATTATGCCACGTTGTCGCGCTGTGGGGCGTTCCTCAGTTACTGCCGGATTCGATCTTTCTCCACGTCGACGCCACACACGTATGCGATGACTATCGCTGGACAAACAGAAGCGGGATTCATCTGAGAACACTACGGTTTGCCATTCTGCCATCCACGTCGCTGTGGTCCGGCACCATTCCAAACGTTGGAGTCTGTGCTGTGAGGTCAATGGCAGTCTTCTTAGAGGGCGCCGTGATTACAGGCCACGTGCAACCAATCGACGGGAAATGGTTCTGGTCGACACAGGAACATCCAGAGTACCTTGCACGTGCTGCAGAATCGACGTACAAGTGACTTGCGGGTCCGCCACAGCTTGTCGGTGAATCCGTCGATCCAAGCGGTCTGACGTCACTCTGACTGCACCTGCACCCCTCAATGTGGCTACATTTCCTCTTTCCAACCATCTCCGACACAGCCGATGCACAGTGCTTGCATCCATGTGGGTATCAGCTGCAATTTGACGTATGGACCAACCTCCCCTTCTCAGTCCGATCACCATACCCCTTGTAAAGTCGTCTATATGCTGGAAGTGTCTTCGTTGAGGACGGCGTGGCATTTCCTCCTATCACACGTATCCTTCGAGACAAAAACCAAATTTCTCCGATAATTAGTCTGGCAGAAAAACCAACATGAACATAGCCCACTTTTCAACTTCATTCTCTTATATCTTACTTCACGTGCGTCGGAGAGCTGCGCATTTCATATCATTTGCATAACTCAGTGACGTGCGTCTACGGTAAAATTTGCATGAATTTCTGACCACTCCTTTTTGGTGTTGCATTTTCAATGTCGAGCAGTGTATAATATATATATGTGTGTGTGTAGTTGAAAAAAGTATGTATTTGGTATTTTTCTTGTAGTTGTGTTTGAGCATGGTGGTAGAAAAAATATACAAAAATATACAAAAAACATAAGTCAGATTTTGTTGCATAATGTTAAAAATTTATGAAAAATTTCTGAATGATCTCTGTTTATTGTAAAAGTTTAGATTTAGATCGACTAAAAATGTTTGCTGTTTTTACACAGTATATAATCTAAGCATTATAAGTAGTTTGATTATTTGATAGTTTTATATTGTGTTATGTCAGTCACAGAAATGCTCTGTTTTCTATGTTAAAACAAACAAAAACATTATACAAGTGGAAACTTTTTATTTTCTTACATCTGCATTATAGCTACTTAAAACAACTCATCATTTTTTATGAGCTAAAAATAAGATAATAATAATAATAATAAGCCATACATATGTTGTATGAACTGATAATCGCCTCCTTTTTGATGTCGGATAAAAATGCTTAGAAGAAAACATAGTCTAATTAAAATTAAGGGTTTGCACAAAGGTACTTAGATATTTCGCACATTAAAATTATTTTGAAAGGAAGGAACAGCTTAATTTCTTTGAGCTGTATCTAAGTTTTGCACAAGAATATAAAAAAAAATCCAATACAAGAAAAACAATTGCAATGCTACAGTGTTTCTCTTTGTTCAGATACTGTTTCAAAGTTCAAGTTGAACAGAAACGAACACAAATTGTTTCATGTAATAAGATACCGATGTGATAATTGAAGAGAAATGGCTAATAGATTCCTTAAGGTTGACCTAAGCAAAAAGCACTTTCTTTAGGGAAGTTTCTTGAATTGTAACCTTAAATAAAAAAATTAAAAAAAAAATTGTTACCTTCCAACAAATAGGGATCATAAATATAAGTAGTTTTTCAAGAAACAGCAAAATTAGTTATGAAAATAGTATGAAATATCTACATGTAATAGGCAAAGGAAGATGAAATTTCTGTCGATGCATATTTGTTTTGGTAGTTATTAACTCTTAGCTTTAGCATTAAACAATCTTACACTGAAGTGATGGTCATTACTATGTAATTGCATGTCAAATGCAATGTTTTGTTTTTCAGCAGCATACAAAAGCTCACATAAACTTTCAAACAACATAGAGACAAAACATAACCCAAGTAGCACACTTCGTTTTTTAAAGGTTGTAAAGTGGTTATTAACGTTGTGACAACGGATAGAAAACGTTTATAAAACGTTTAAACTTTTTTTGTGCTACCTGGGAAAATGTTGTCGGTAATGAGAAATGTTAGAAGATAGAGAATACTGAATATTTCCAACAATGTTGTTACATTTCCTGCCACAAAGATCGAATATTATGAAGCATGTGGCGTTTTACGTAAATACGCTTTAAAATGTACTTTAGCACATGTACGTTTTCCAAACAAGTTGTAGAGCTTAAAAATATATCATTTTTGTTTTGATGATCTTTAATTCTTCAGATAATTTTCTGATATTACGATGATTTTATTAAAACAACATGTATTTTTGGCCAGACTCGAACCTATGCCATTCTCATGATAAGCACGATGCTATATCGTACTTTTCTCAGATGTTGTTACAGAAATATTTTCATTTATCTGTTAATAATCTTGGTGCGTGTTTATCTAAACATGATTATAAGAAACATCGGCTTCTGTGGGAGAAGTTGAAAAAGCCTTAAAGATATAATCAAGTAAGAAGCATGAATATGTAACATTAACTTTTTCGTCTTTTGCATAGAGATTGAAGCATCCATATTTTTTTGCTATATATCCTTTTTGTCATCCTGCGATAGAATGAACGCACGTAGTCCTTGATACTAAATCTTACTCGTTGAAGAGAAATTCCACCGAGAAATATAAACATGATTCAAGAATAACCGTATAAGTGCTTAAAAGATGGAAAAAATTGATAACTGATCATAACAAAACTGAAACCATATTGTCTTTAATATAAAATACAGAACCTTTTATCCTTTTTTTCCAATTGAGAAGTTTCATCTCTGAATAAAGCTCCACAATGTTTAAAATCTTTTGAAAATTAGAACTTATGGAACTGAAATTAATCTCATGCATGCATCAAAAACTGGTTTTATTATTATTTCTACAATCTAATGGCAACACGGGCAGATAGTTCTTTTTTGCAGTTTTTTATCTAGAACAGAACAGGTGTGCATTATTCTGAGCTGTGTTTGAACTAGTTGCATCAAAGCATTGCTCTCACCTTACTTCGTGTTGTTCCAGTTTTGCATTGTTTCATTAAAACAGAGATTTTTAAATTCATGCATTTAGTTACAATGCAACCACAGTGCTTTCGCACAAGAATTTATAGATTGTATAAATACAATGTACATACATATTTAAGAAAAAGTATAATTGAAGAGATCAATATAACAACGTTCTAAGTAACGTTTACCTAAAAGGGTCTCAGTGCCATTGAGATACCTCTAAATATTGTTTAAATGAGCCAAAATTTTTGCTGATTCATTTTTCACTAAATGTAGCCGAATTAAGGGGTAACACTTCAATAGTTTAGACTCGAAAATAAGAATCACCCTAAGGGACATTTAAGGTCAATTTCATCTTTAGAAATTCATATCATTACTAGAAGCTGTAGCACTGGGTACATGACGGTGAAAGCATTTTTATTGGTATAGGCAATCCTCAAACAAATCACACAGGAAGAAATTTCGTTAGTTTTTGCTTTATTGGAGGTTTAAATTAAAAACGGTGTGGCAAGATCAATACAGCAAATTTATATTGCAAATTAGTAAACAAACCAAACAATATCTAATCCATAATCGTATATGGTTTTTGTTCTAAGTCAGAATTTCACTAGGACGTTTTTATTATATGTAATTTTATGTGCATTAATCTACTTTTTACTCACCTTTTTCCTTTTTTTTCTGATTTTTCTTTTTCGAATAGTCTGATGAAACCAGATTACTCAAAAATTTTTCATTTACATTCAAACTCATAGGTTTGTTTACATTAACATATCTAAAACTTTTTTTATTTACTTAGCAAATTTTCCATTCAAACTGAAAAACCCAAAATCAAATTGTTTTTGAGTAGCGCTGTTATCCAATTTTCTGCGACAAATCGGTTATTATGCTGACAGGAACGTTATTTATAAATTAGGAAACCTCAATTTCAGTTAAACACGCATTCAAACTTTCCTAAAGATTGGAAAAGTTTGATTCTTCCAGAAACCATCAGCATTTTTATTATAACCGTCCAAAACTTTAACTAAAAGCTATCGTAAAAACAGAAGCAGTCGGGAAGCGTTAAACAGATAGAAAGCTGGAAAACTAAATCTTCAAGGTAAAAGGTTCTCTGCCAGAATAAATTGATGTACTTAGCGTTTATTTTCTACTAAGCAGTTGGTTCTAATTACGGATAAATGCCATAATTTGCTGAAGTTTAGAAAATCACTTCTCAAAAAGGTTTTACCCTTATTCTTTACACTCTAATACTTCATTAAGCCAGTTTACTTTAGTTTTGAACACATAAAACTTACTTCCATTCAACTTAGAGCAATAAGTGGCTATAATTAAATAACTGGTGGACTAAAATTTGAAAATATATTTGATGCTTTTGGTGCAATATTTTGTAATAATTTCCGAACATCATGACATAAAAAGCCACTTTATCTATAATTTTTGCAAGTGATAGGTAATTAGAAAATTTTACAGTAGGGTGAGTTCTGGTAAGTGCGTACCCTTTTTTTCAAAGTTCATGTTCTCAAGGATGCTGCTCCGTTGAAAAATCTTGTACACTCACGATTTTTTTTTAGTTTTCTTTCCAGATCCTTTACTAAGATGTTCAATCATATAATGTGTCAAATAAACCATAAGCATAGGTTTTGTGACCTAGTTTATGACACCTATTCTAAGGTACGCACTTTCCCTACCTAGAGGGGTAAGTGCGTCCACCTTAAATTATGTGAGTATGAGCAGGAAAAAACTTCTGGCACATATTAAATATGTTAGGTAGTTGCCTTGGGATAATTCCTAATACTAGAGATCAGCACTTGCTTGCATGGATGAAACGCAATCAGTGATATCCCACGTGTCTTACGAACAACTGTGATTTGAAGTTTGAGAGAGTTGTGTCTGTGATACTTCCTTTGTCCTTTTAATAAGACCAAGTGAGCAAATGTAAGTTGTTTTTATTTAGTAATAATCACTTATAGTCTACATAGTTTATTTTGGTTTAATACATTAATCTGTCTGCGTTTAAGCCAGGGTTCGCACTTACCCCTTCTTAAATGTAAAATGAGATATGAGCGTCCAATAGCGTTGTTGTAAGTGCGTACCCCTGTGATTTTCTTTAATTCTATTTGTATGGTAGATCGTTAGGTGACCTGAGTGAACAATTCATTTTTTTTTTTTTTTGAATAAATACGGTTTTAATATTTTTCTTATTAGAATCAGCAGAAGTAAGAAAAAACACAAAATAAAGAGCAAAAATAAATAAATAAATAATTGATCATGATATACTTGTACTTTTTTTTTCTTGTACATTGAAATAGTTTTTTACAAGGTGTTCTTAATTTTCTTAAATATAATTTATTCATTATTTCACCTTCGTTTTTTGAATCAGTTGGTTCCTAATGAAGTGTTTCACTTAATTTCATTGCTTAATTTGTGATTTCGTTTAAATTAAGTATAGCTTATGATCGCTATTTTCAACGAAAAATTTACTAACTGATACTTAAAAGCCAATATATATCAGAGATAATGAATAAAATTGAAATCTTACGCCGCATTCAATGTAAATATAAATACTTGATGGAAATGACGTCGGATTTATAATAGGCATATAAAAAAGTTATAAGCAAAATTAAAGGTGAATTACGAGAGTCGGATTTTCCACGTAATGGTACAAACTTGCCTCATCATAATGGTACGCACTTGCTCCGATAATAGTACGCATATGCCTCATGATAGTGGTACGCACTTGCCCCATCAAAATGGTACGCACTTACCCCCACCTTACTTTAAAGAAAGGGAAAGTGCGTACCGTCATATAAACAAATTTTACTTAGAGTATTTGATCAAAATACCCCATGTATGTTATTAGTAGCTGTTACTCAAAAGAAACAGCTTGCATTTCTTGACTTCAATTGCTTGGTATGACTACAAGAGAAACTGAAACAAAACCTTCTCAATCTTTACTTTAGAGTTTTTTCGAAGACATTTAAGTTGTCTCTGATTGTGTTTCGTCCATTGAATCCAGGCCTGAATTCTACCTATTGAAATTATCATTAGACAGTTATCTAACATAGTCGATGTGTTGCAGAAGCCATTTCAGAACAGTGTTCATATAATTCCCAGTGGACGCACTTACCCCGTGGACGCACTTACCAGAACTCACCCTACACGTTTAAACAGTAAACCTTTAAATTTTCTGAAAGTCCTGAGTATATTCTGTTTAATAAAACATAGGGCACTTCATGAAAAACAATTTGCTTGGATAAATTTGACATAGCTATAAAACAAAGAATATTACTTTTTATATGAAATCTGAGTTTTTCTTTTAAAAAAGTCGTTCTAATGAATGCGAACAGGAATAAATGAATTAGTTTCGAGAGTTAAAAAAGTGTGTCACAAAGTTACTGTTGGTACATAAAAAAGTAAGCCGGTTTATTTCATGAAAAATATATTCTGAAGCTACTGCACCTTATTTGTCTTTTAAATTGAAATAGTCCTCGTTCGGTGGGATATTAAGATTTTATTTGTTTAGAAATGAGCTTCTGAAGATAATGTACGTTAACTTTTTTTATTTTCTTCTGTGTCCAAAAGATAGCTAGAAAACATTACACAGCCAAGCATTTTCAGTTATCGAGTTAATGTACATTTTTGATGTATGAATGAAAAAACCATTTTCACCAGTTTTGGAAAAGGGTGTGTATTTATATTTGCATAATTATAAGTAAGTACAATTCTCTATCTCAAAGATGTAAGAAACCGTACAAGTAAAACTAGAAGAAATTGATGCCGTGTCTTATTTAGTGCCAGTTGTTTCGAGTTCATCTAAAAAGAAAGTAAAATTGAGGAAAAACAGTTAAACGGAATCGATTCTGACTTAAAGTATCAATATTAAGGCTCTAAAAGCTAAAATACACCCTAAAAGACAAACTTTATTGGTACTGATAGGGACCGTTAAATATCACCTCATTCACAGTTCTCATTACTGGTCGATGGTAAGAAACACATTTAACCCTTCGTTGGGCGCAGCTGGTCTTAAAGGCCGACAAGGCATTGTTTCTCACTTGACTTACCAAAGGAGGCCCAACGCCACACCCATAATTCACATCTCCTATCTTTTAGGATCCCACTCAGCGCCTGCCTCTGTCAGCCGACCGGTATTTCGCATTAGAATTGATGCATGGAAGATGGGAGCTAAAATATGTGGGTGGCCTCTCAGGCCAGTTGAGCCCGATTTCTATCGGCGGACAAGTGCGCCTGACGGATGGTTAAACAAACAACTTCTCATCCTTCAATCAAGCTATTAATACTAGAAAACCATGGTATAAAGAATACATTTTCAAATATGTGTTTTTTTTTTTCTTGTTTTTAGTTACACTAACTTTGTGGAGCCCTACCAGAATGAAAACTTTAATCAACCCAAAAAATTGTTAGATTATCTAAAAAGCAATTATTCTTAGAATACTTTTGCAGCAAAAAAAAAAAAAAAAAACTAAAAATTGAGTTCTTATTTTATTTTATACTTTTAACTAATTAGTTTAAAAAGGTATTTAAATCGTAAATTTTCAAAAACAACTGCCACATAAATTTGCAGTACCATAAAACTGTTTAATTTCTCGTTATTTAAAAATAAATTAGTAGAATGACAAACTAGAAGACGAGCATACTATTTAAAATAAAGTAACTAATAACTGTTTCAGATATTCAAAACTCACTGCTATCAGTTTACTACTGGTGCAAATTAAAACGTGGAATAACCATGAAAAGGTGTCACGTTTCCTGTTAAACTAAATCTGGGCTATTTCTAGGGAGTGTTATGTCATTGTGTCTGACTTCTCTAGATTCTCTTCATAATGCCTCACTTAACCTATAGCAGGGGTGTGCAACCTTCTGAACTTCGGGTACTGTTTTCCTAAAGAAACTCCTTGGTTAAAGAGCACGAAAAATGAACTAGCAAAGCATTGTAAGACTCAAAATTGCAAAAATATTTCTGCATTTTTATTTTATCACAATGTAAACATCTTTAAAGAATGATGAAACTTAACGCTTAGCTAATGGGGTTTCTGATAATTTTTTGAAATTTATTTTATGACTAAAACAATATTTATTCATCTTTATTTTTACAAGCGAACAATTTAAGGGTTTAATCTCCCAATAAAAATTAAACTTTGCCACTTTAAATCCTCAAATAATGATCAAAGTCAATTTTGTGAACATTTACGAGTTAATCTTGAAGCTACCTGCAACTGCAATAACGACATGATGAACATGCAAACGTGTGAGTGTGTGTGTGCATAAAGAAATTATTTGCCTAAAAATTTCACTGAAATCTTTCATCGCCAATTTATTTCCAATAATAAGAGTTTTCATTTACTATTGCAACTTCACTGCAAATAACACTCTAATTCTAACGTTTAATTAAATTTATACAATTTTAATAAGCAGTATGCATTGGTTTACATTCATTGTAAAAAGAATTGGAAAAATGTATCTTAAATGCACATAAGAATATTGTTTTCTTTTAAATGCTCCTTTGATGATATTGCAGATTAAGTGGTAATCAAAATTTTGGATTTTTAATCAATCATTTTATTCTTTACAAACGCAAATGGGAATTTAAAAAGAGAATCAATATAAATTTTCAAAAAAATAAAAACATTTCTAAAGATAAATAAACTCCCTCTTCCTTTTGATTATCCGAAGATTAAAGATTTTCTAAATCACAATGAAGTACAATATTCGAATAGAAAAGCGTCACTCCGTAGCGGAGCATTAAGACAAAAAAAAAAGGAGAAAATTGGTTTACGCTTTGATCTCCGAGACGAGGTCTCTCAAATGCAACATTTTAACCTTGATTGAATTTATTCCACCCTGTGATCGCCAGGTGGCGCTATGGCCATCAGTTGGAATCATCTAACCTTGCTAGATCTACAGATGCACGTTGTCTGCTTCCACAGTGACTAGCGGAGAGGAGAGAAGAGCGGTGGAAGTGCTTCGCGTTCTCTGTGATATGAAAATAATGCAGGTGTAAAAAGAATTAGTTTGTGCTGCTTCGCGCCCTTCACTTATTGCTCTTAGTGTATCATCTTCAAGCCGAATGATCTGTTTTGGTTGTGGTTTGTTTCATTTGGAAGATTTTCTGCAGACGATTTTTTGCAGAATTTTTTGACGGCTATTGTTTTGTGCTGCAGTTTCGTTTCGGGGTTTTAATTCTAAAGTATCACCAATAAATTAATGATACATCTCCCAACTCAAGCAGTTTTATGGGGTTAAAAACCTTTTCTATCTGTTTATTGCTCTTTCATTGATGTGTGATTACTTTTCACGAAATGAGGGAGAATACTTTTTTCATTCAAAATGCTAAGAAGACTTTTGCACAATTTTCAATCTATTTTAGTGGCATGTTCTTAAAACCTAACAAAAGCTACTATAAATTTAAATGCTAAAACAATGAATGAACATTTGAAGTATTATGGAAGTTTGTCCCACTTTTTGCTATCTTATTTTAGTTACCCTAAAACAGAATATCGATAAATAGGGATGATTTAACTTATATTTTTTGATGCACGCAGAAAGCTGACGAAAAAGAATTTTTTTAATTAGAACAAATAAAAAAAAAAAATATTTTTATTTTTACAAAAAATATTTACTTAAAGCCTCGAAGAGTGTTCTAGCATTTAAGAGTAAATTCAAAGTCTTTAATATTACATTTTATATCATCTATTATATGCATTATTGTGAACTTTTCCAGAGTATAAGTCAACCATATTTTTTTGCTTCCAAAAATTTTTGAAATTCAAATATTATCATGCAAAAAATGTCATCACATCTTAGCAAGAATTTATTGAAAAATAAGAAACAATTTTTGTGTGTTCAAGTAACTGAAAAAGTAATTGTATGTGGTGCATCTTGAATATCATCAAATGGAGAAATGGGATGTCCTATGACTTTGGAATCTTGCCGGCGATATAAAAGTATGGATACATGCTAGACTATGCTCCTATAAAAGACACGATGTGTTTGGGTTTTATTTGTTTACTGGATGGACTTATGACATGAGTGTTGGCGTTAACGAAGACTTAGAAGAGGTACGTGTCTTATAATTATGCTGTTTGAATTTATAATTACGTGTTTTTGTTAATCAATCGCAATATTTTGAATATTAAATTGGGGGGAAAATTCGTACTTTTATAACATAACTAATATCGGTTGAACTTAAGAGCATATTTTAAAGAATTATTACATAAAAAATATAAGATTATTTTTGGGACTTATAAGTAAAAGAAAAAAGCACAATATTTCTCCAAAAATGTTTTTAAAGCTTCTTTAATATAATATAAGTTCGAAAGTTATTTCGTTTAATTATTATTTTTTAAGAATTATAACGTTATAGCCAAGTCTAAATACTGCGAAACCAATAATTTATCAACAAATATCTTACGTTACTGTTCAAGAAGCTGTAAGCAAAGCGTCTTGCTCTTGGACAAATGCATACTAAAAGTTAACACCCCAAAGAAAAGGAAATAACACCGCGAGTAGCAGTTGGAATCGAACCGGGACCTCTTTTGCTGCGGCCAAGTTACTTTCAGACAAATGATTTTTTTCACTTAACGCGCCATTTTTTGCGTCGACTGCTCCCCCCCCCCCAAAGAAAAAGAATTTATTTTTATCATTCTTCTTTCTTTTTTTTCATGTTTTTGTTTAGTATCGTAAAAATGTCCTTACTTTTGCTTGCGACTATTGATTCGATAATAGTTTTTCTATTCACTTTTGGAATTAAAAAGGCAAGTTCCTAAAACTCTGCATAATACAAAACAGCCGCTATCTTAAGTAAAAAAATAACTCAAGACCGTGGTGTGCGAAATAGGAAGTAAATATGTATAAGACTCATTTTTAAGTAAAAATCAGCATAAACCTTTAAAAATTATTCTTTATTATTATTTATTAAAATAAAAAGAAAACAAGAGAAAACACATGCTTTTTGTTTCGATGCATCGTAGCTACCATGTAAAATATGTGTGGTTAGTTATTATGAAACATGATTTCCAATTACTAATATTTGAATTACAAAATTTTCAGATTATTAGGCAAAGTTATACGGTATCAGTGAAAATTTAATCTATTTAATCTCATCTTGCGTCATCGGAACGAGTAATTAAGTTAACTAGCTGTTACTAATGGTTTATTACTATTATTAAATGTCCGTGGTGCTGAATTTTACTTAATGAAACAAAAATAAAATATCATGAATAGTATGATTGTAAGATTACACGCTTTATGCTTTTTAATTGTTTGTGTATAACATTTGTTTAGTTATAATTCTGTCCCTTCAGTCAATTTTCAGATCCCGATGTAATCACTAAGTGTCAGGTGTAATGGGTGAGTTTATAACTTGGGAACAAAAAGCAACGCTTTCCTTTTATATGTGCATAAAGTTTGATACTGTCCTTCGTATTTGTGCTATTTTACTTTACATTATTCTCCTTATTTGAATGAAAACTAATCTTTTTAGCATTTTGTGTGCTGAAAATAAATAGAAAAACCGTGGAAGTCATTTAGGGTGGCTATCAGCCATAATTTCTCTGTTTTAAACAGCCTCTCATGCTTAATCGTATTTGTTTTTTTAAACAAAGAAAACATTCTCAAACAATTTCATAAACTTTCAAAATTAAGGAATGATTATCATAAAATTTAGTTGAAACGAATAAACCATGTTCAACGTTCTCCTGCCATTTAGGATTACTTTTAGCCGCGTCAGGAATATAATGCAAATATTTTATTTTACAGAAGTTAAAATTCAATGCAGTAAAATAACATTTCTAAATTATTGAAAATTTCTCCATTGCACAGTACAAGATTTTTAACATTTATAATTTGTTGCTTAAAATATTACAGTCTAGTACGCTCCATCAGCTTCAAAAATATCTTCCAAACAGAAATTCCGGAACTACTGAATAATACATTGAGCTGTGTACAATACTTCTATCCTTTTTTTCAAGTAGAACTACACTTATTTTATAACCTTGTTGAAAAAGGGCAGTTTATGTTCTTTCATTATTTTTATTGTTTTTTTTTTACTTTATTGTATTTATTTTTTTAAACTAGTTATTTAAAAGAAGCACAACAAGATTTTTAACATTTATAATGTTTCTTAACCTTCGTGGGTCCCTACCATTTCAGTTACACTCAAGACCCTTGGGGTCATAAACGACCCCAATGCTTCCTTTAATTAATCTATTATGATTATTGAATGTTACATGCATTATTTAAGTTCACACACTTTTTAATGCTAAAAAAGAAAAATAAAAAGATACAATCAAAGTAAAATTTAGTTTATGCATTAAAAATTAAAATTTTAGAGCAAAACTTACAATAAGTAGATTTATTTACAACTGTTACAGACCTGAAAAAACATGATTTTTTGCAAGTAAATTTCAAACACTTATGACATTTTTCGATGCATTTTCTGTCCAGTTCTCTTGGACAAAAGTTGCAACGTCCTCTTCTTTTTTTGGCATTCTGGGAAAGTGACCCCAAGGATCTTGTGTGCAAAAAATGGAATTCGGGAAAAATAAAACACAATAATAGCATTATTTTGAGTAGAAAACTAGAAGAATAAAAGCCACAAAATGCCATTAAAAACAAATGGTTGATTGACAAAATATATTAAACAGCAATTGCATTGGGGTCACATGTGACCCCAAGGAACCCACGAGGGTTAAAATACTGCTGTGTAGTACTTTCCATCAGCTTCAAAAATATCTTCCAAACAGAAATTCCGGAACTACTGAATAATACACTGGGCTGTGTACAATACTTCCATCCTTTTTTTCAAGGAGAAGAACTAAACTTATTTCATAACCTTGTTGAAAAAGTGCAGCTTATGTTCTTCCATTATTTTTATTCTTTATTATAGTTTCTTTCTTTATTATATTTATTTTTTTAAAACTAGTTATTCAACAACATAGTTAAAATATTGCTAAAAAAGTTGCACGTAAATCCAGTTTTCCTTGCTTAACATTTATCTCTTACATTTAAAAGGACATTTTTCGCATTTTTTAAATAACTTAATAAGAATAATTTTCTCAGCTTTAGGTTTGGTTTTTATATTTTAATAAGAGAGAAAATTTTGTTTGTGCAGAATCAAGCGCAGTTTCAAAGCCCATTTGAAAGTGACCCAAAAGTCACACAACCCGTAACAAAAATTACTGTCTTTATAAAAATACAGTGAACTCTCACTTATGCGCCGGCCCAAGGGACCAACAGAAAAAGGCGCATAAGTGAGAGAGACGCATATGTGAAGAAGCCTATTTGAAAGTCTAACATGCAACATAAGTTCTGATGAGAGCATGAATAAGAATGTTTCTATAGAAAATGGTCATATTACTATGGTGTGGCAACTACTGAAACCTAATTGCAATGATAGGGAGAAAACAAAAATTGTAGCATACCTAATCACAAAGTGGTCCTTTTAAAACGATTCATAATAGATAATTGTTCCTCTCCGAGCTCTAGTTCATGTGGAAAAAATGCTTTCCGTGAGCACTAAAAGAGAAAGATTAAAGAGGAAAGTGAAGAATCATGCTCATTTTACAAGAAAATAAATTAAATTGTTTACATTTTTCGAAAAAATCGGCGCATAAGTGAAATATTTATCTTTAGAGCGACGCATAAACGAATGAAATTATCATTACTTTACTATGGAATGTGCTGGGACCACTGAAAATCGTCGTATAAGTAAAAAGGTGCATAAATAAAAGTTCACTGTAGAATGAAATTGAAGAATAAATTATTTTGTTAGTTAATAACGTTATATTTTTATGGCCGACAGATGGTTTTTCTAATTTCTACACACACTGACACTTTCAGTAGCTTTTAGTTTATCTTGTGTTCAAAATGATTTTTTCATAGGGTTAAAAAAATTTTGTTTGTAAATGAAGCAGCTTAAATGAACCAGCAAAGGTTAAAAGTTATCATGAGTGATTGTAATGAAACACAGAATCTGTACTCAGTAAACTCCCGATTATTTGTGGAATCGGGTGGCACTATAACAGTGGATGACAAAATACCGTGGATTTTACGAAAAACAGGCAAAAAACGATACTGGTGTATGGAAAATCTGAAAGAAGTTAATAACACTTCACTCCTACACTCTTAAAAGTGTGCCGCTTATATGTAAGGCACAAGAGAATTGTGCCTTATATTACTTACATGTCAGAGGCACAAAGCGTTAGGTGCCGTTGATACATACAAAGCACAACGAGATGAACGGCACGGACAGGAAGCAAAACTTTTTAAAGGCACACTGAATCGGCCGTGCCTTTTAAATTCCCACTTCGCAAGTTTTAAGCGGCACATCGTCTATTCA